>JABUQX010001564.1:40000-50000 GCA_015478945.1 Trachelipus rathkii | reverse complement strand
TAGCACATTTAAATCTTTGAATTATAAATATAAATAATAAACTGATGTAAAAAAAATAATTAAAATTTTATTATAAAAAAAACAAAATTAAAAATAGTTTTTTAAACATAAACTCTTAAATATTTTTAAGTAACACTGGATGAAATAATTGGAATGATTAGTTGTTATCTATTAATTAAAAACATAAAAAGTTTTTTAATAAATTATATTGTTTATATATTACACTCAAATGGGGCGTAAAGTAAAAATACAAAAGAAAACATATAAGTTTGAGGAATTGTGAGTTAAATAAGTTAAAGCTGTGCAACAATTAACAAATCGAGACCTGTTTTAACGCGAGTTACATCAGTTACGTTGCAACATTTGAACGCGCATTGCCTCATCACCGCAGCATTTTGATTTGACTTTGTGTGTGACTAAGATAGTATCGTTTAAATTCTCTGTGCAAGGTTTCATGTATTTGTTTAATATAAAGCTGTTGTTAGAGCATAAGTCTATGTAATTAATAAACTTTTAGGTTTTTAAATTTAATTTTAAAGACAAATCACGTTTTAGGGTTCAATCCATATTTCATAAGGATCCTTAGACTCTTTAAGAGCATTGAAATTATGTTATTTGTGCTCTACATCACTAAAAAAAATATATAATTCGTGCTAAGTGTATGTCTTACTAACTCAATGCCTCATTGGATCCACACCTGTGCATGTACCGTTACATACAATCACTCATTTGCTAACGTTTTAAACATGAAAAGCATTAAATTTTAGTAAAAACAAGTATTATTGCACACTCATTGCTAAATAAAGTCTTCCTCTTTCGCCTTCTTCTTCCTTCCTCTTCCTCATTCTTTTTTCTTGTTTTTAACTTGTTTTATTATTTCTATGTTGTTTCTTAATTCTTTTTCATTATATTTTATTGTTATAACTTGTCCTAAAGCATTTCAATTTTTAATTTATTTGTTAAGCTTTTTCCTGGTTTTTGGAGGTAATTATACGACTCCAGTTACTCAACTAAATCATTGTGAAATGAGTCGCTAATATGGCTTATCCCGAACAGCTCCTTGAGATACTGATCCTTCATCCAGGACTCATTTTTATTTTAAGTAAAAGGGTGTGTGTTATGTGTGTGTGTAAGTATGTGTATATGTATGTGTGTGTATGGATGATAGCGGTTTTTCAATATATATATATTATATGTATAATATATATATATATATATTATATATATATATATAATATATATATTATAATATTATTATTTCTATATATATATATATATATTATATTATATATAAATATATATACTATAATATATATATATATATATAATAAATATATATATATATTATATAGTTATATATTATTATTATATTATACGTATATATATATTATATTATATTTATATATATATATATATAATATATATTTATATAATATATATATAATATATATTATATTAATATATATATATATTATTATATATATATATATTAGTATATATATATATATATATATATATAATGCACCTGTTGAATAGCTTAAACACGTGTTTCTGAATACCATATGCAATAGATCGAAGACTTCTTCTTTCTCTCTCTTTTCTCGTCGTCTGTATATATATATATATTATGTTATATTATTATATATATATAGTATATTATATATATATATATATATATATATTATATAATAATATATTATATATATATATATATATATATATATATATATATATATATATATATATATATATATATATATATATATATATATATATATATATATAATTTAATTAAAATTTCAAATTTAATTTGGAATAGTATGGATATAGCTAATTCCAAACTTCTTTGTTATGTATAAAATCATTTATATATAATGCTTCAATGTTTATGTATTATCGGGCATTCAGGCGAGCCCAGTCTGCTAAGTACACTACACTTGCCAAAGTGGTCAGTGGTCGAGTTCCAGTTCGGTCAGTCAGTGACTGGAAGAGGTCACTTTTTTAAATCCCGCAATTCCATTGTTAATTCTTGCGGGTGGGATGATTCGCGTCAAAAGATGGTATGCGCAAACGTATTGGTGCATTTACATGTATTGCGCAAACGGCTGGTGCATTATAATGCTAGTAGTATAAAATGACAAAGTATGAACCATTCTCAAAAGGAGGATCCGAAAGGGTTTCGGGAGACCTGTGAACCTTCAGCAGAGGCAAAGAACACCATAGAGGATGTGTGGGGATCAGTGAAACACCTCGCTCACCGTTACGCCCACGAGAACAGAATGAGAAAAGCATGTGAAAGTCGTGGAGTATTAAGCTTCTGAGCTCACGTTGTCAAGAGTCTTACCAGAGCTAGATGGAAAAAGAACCAACTTCTCCGTTGGTCGATGCAGCCTTATAGACGAAACATCATGACTGTCAAGTCGAGACTTCGAATGCAACGGGCACAACGGCAACTGGGGATGACGTAGCGGTTGCGATGCGGGGTGGGTGCGAATGCGGTATGTTCAAGGCCTTGGGGTGGGACATCGCTTCATGACCGGAAAGCTTCTACGTTATCGCAAACGTATTTGACCCAAAAAATCGTCTTAATACGGCAAAATATCAATGCAGAGATGGGGGTTCGAACCCCAAATTGGGGCTCGAAATCTCAAATTTCGGGTTAAAGGATCCCTAAATCGGACTCAGAGGGTAAAAATATACCCTAGGGAATTGTTCAAGTAAAAACATGAGATATATAAAAAAGTAGATGAGTAATAGAAAGTCAATTAAATATATGTAACGCCAGAGTGACAGGATGGTGGCAAAACTGGCACCATAAAAAGGATCAGGAAAGAGCGTGATGTCATAACTGAATAGAACTAAAGGGATTTGAGGGAGAACCTGGGGTGATAACGGGGTGAAAACATACACATTCACAGGCGACCGTGATAACACATACATAAAAAATCTGGCGAACGTATGATGGAATGGGGGCCCATTGGGGGCCGCCCCCCATTTGAAATCCCACATAAAGTACCCAGTAAGTAGTGAGGTACTAAAAATATATGCCTGTATTGACAGAGTAACAGGAGGGTGACAGGAGGGTGACAGGAGGGTGACAGGAGGGCGACAGGAGGGTGACAAATCTGTCACCTGCCTGTCACCTGCCAAGGTTCATCCCTATACTACTCACCCGGGGGGGGCAAGTTATATTATATATATATTATATATATATATATATATTTATATATATTATTATTATATATATATTATTTTAATATACTAGCTATATATATATATATTTGTGATCAGCAGATGTCCATTTTTTTTCGCATCGCGGATGCGGATTGCCGTTGATATTTTGGATTTTTAACATCAGCGGTGAGGATGTTATAATATATATTAATATATATATTAATATATATATATATATATAATATTATATATATATATATTTATATTTATATATATATATATATATATATATTATATATATTATAATTATATAATATATAATATAGTATATATAAATACATATAATATATTATTATATATTATATGATATATTTTAATTTATATATTATTAATATAATATTATATTATTTATATATATTATTAAATATATATTATTATATATATATATATTATATATATATATATATATATATATTATATATTATATATATATATTATATATATTATAAATATTAATATATATATATATATAATTATATATATATTTATATAAATATTTATATATAATTAATATATATAATTTTAGTTAATAATATATTTAATTCCTAGTAACATTATATAAGAGCATATATAGTATATGATTATATAGGCATAATTATAGATAATATTAACTTTTTATATGTTACTATATTTTATTAATTAAATATTTATACTGAAATCTTTATTGCAATACTCTCATATATTTTTTAAGTTAAGTCTAAAGCTATAATATAATGATAATAGTTGTTTGAAGGCTTTTGCTTATATAATTCGAATAACTAATATTTTATGTTATATATACTTATTATGAGTGAATAATGATAACATAATATAAAAAAAATAAAAATTATAATTATTTATATATAATATTTTTCTTTTAATAATATTAAATTATTTTGCTATAATATTTTTATAATTTTATTAATAAATGATAAAAATTTTCTGTTATATATATAAATATATGTAGATGAAATGATTTTTATATAACTCTATTAATATATTATATTTAGTATATTTATATGCTCTATATATATATATTAGTTGTAAATTAATTTAATAATAAATAATAAAATTAATAATATAAATTAATTAATATATTTATATATAATGGTTATTTTTAATTAATAATGATATTAATGAATGTAAAACTTATTACCCTAAAAATAATATTTCGAGTTTTATAAGCAATACAAATTTTAATTAATTATCATATAATAGTTGTCAGAAGGTGTTCGGACGTTATATCGTGGTGGAAGCTCCAATCGTTCAAAGTGCTCACTGAACCAACCTCTGCTGTTCCCAACCGTATGAACCTTTCTGAAAGCGAATATTTCTCGAACTCATTGTCTTTCTCATCTGTGTACTCGCATACATAGTAGCTGAATCACGTTTGCCGAAATGAAGACAGCCATCATGCTGATCTCCTTTGCGAGTTTCTTCGTGCCTTCTTTGGTGGCAGCTCGAGAGTGCGTTTGTGGAGCTCGTCGTCCTAGATTGTTTTTAATAATATATTAAGAGTACAATTCTCTAGAAGACCTTTGAACTGACATTATTATCTCTTCTCTATTTCTACAATCACTTTATATGCTCATGCGAGGACCATGCGCCAATGTGTATCTCTTTTGGTGACGGTATTAACATATACATGTGTTTAGCGTATTGTTACGAGCGTACGAAGTCAACAATATACTTTTTTCAGCTTAACTTTCCTTTTTCCTACCAACGTGGATTAAGCGACTTTTCAATTTTCATATCCACATCCTCTGGTTTGAATCGCCTCAATAACTAGCCTCAAATTCTATACTCTAAGTTATACTTTCTCTCAAAATATATAATTTCTCATGACACGTCACACAAAAGGCGTCATCTCAATTTTTCTTCTCGTATATAAGTATATACAATAAGCTCAAAGTGAACCTCTCCCTGTTCGTCCTAGACTCATTCCAATTTTAATAATCCTAATACATTCTAACAGTCTGCCCTTAGAAAAATTTCACACTCTTTAATCATGTATACATATAAGCCAATTTAAATAAATTTAGATTATGGCTAAGTGAGATTGACATAGCATACAATTAGTTTTAGCTCTTCTCTCCTCTTTCTCCGATGTTAATATTAATACTCATACAACCTTTATTTTATCTAATTTAATTTTGCTTACTATGTTTAATTATCATATTAACACAACTCTATCTTTATCTAACCGCTATTTATCAATAACCTCTCCGAGTGATTCAGAGGTCATTAACCAGATCGCCAAAGCAGCGGGCTTCACACTCACTCACTTAGATCATCCTGTCTCCATAAAAATCAGCCTCGATCATACTACTAAATAAATCAATAATGAATAAAAAAAAAACAAAGCGTTGGCGGTCTTCTCATTTTTATAGATCTTAGTATAGACAAAAAATGTTCAGTAACCTCTCCCTCACATAACACGATTGTGTTATAACATCCTCCTACTTACTATAATTTCTTTTTAATACCATTTATGCTGTATACGGCTTCCCTCAGTTGGTGTTATTTCAAAAGTCATACCATCATGTACAACTTCTTAAAACGGAACCCTTGTTCTTCAGCAATATCCTTGTTCTCCCTCGGTCACTTCTTACGCATTCTTATTTAACTCAAATAATCTCATAATAGCATTATATATATATTTTTATTTCCCGCTAATCAAAGTATGTATACTTTATAACCTTAATACCTCATTATATATATATTATGGTAGATATGGACACTATAATTAATTGCTCTATTCATATATACTCAAATTTTCTACTCCTCAGGACAGTCATTATATATACACTCCTCCAAAATACTCACAGCCTCTTGTAAGCTACATAAATTATTCAAAATAACAAAAATCTCAAGCAGTACATAAATATACATAGGATCTTTAGGTTCAAATAATAAATAGTTAACAGCTTTCCAAGTATGCAGGAAATAATTTCTTAACATTATAGATCTATTTATCCTATATTAATAAAAAAATATTAGTGAATATATGTATAGTCTCTTACCTGATCTGACTCATTTTCGTCATATTTTAATGATCAATTCAAGTTCATAGTAGTTATGATAAGATTTTGTTAAGTATACATAGATCTTTCTGTTGATATAAGATAATAATATATACCTTAAATACATGAGAATATAATCTTCTCATAAACCTCTTGGGCCTTTTGGTGATGCTTTACAGACCGTACTTTTTCATAGTGTTCTATTGATGTATCCAAGATCAGTCGTATTTCGGTGAATTCAAGATGGCGTCAACCGGCAAGTTTCAAAAATGTCAACAAGTAGTTTAATATAATGTTTCAATTTGAAACGCACAAAAATACCAACACTTAATATAAATAATATGTCAATATTCAAGGAATAACTCAATAAAATGAATAATGTTTTCTTTTCTTTAATTTTCCATAAAACCAAATAAACTTTAATAACTTTCCTCAAATCACAACAATTTTAACTATCATAATTTAAATTCTTTTATAATTTACTATAATTTATCTTGAAAGCTTCTTTGTTTAATTTAAGCCCTCCTATACAACTTTATTTTTTCAAAATACTAAACGAAAGTAATATAATATTAATGTTCTAGTTCTCAATTTTCGTAACCAAAGTTCAAAATTGTTACAAAATTCAACTAATTGGAAATGATATACCAGGCTGTAACCTAATATATATCATTATATAGAATATTCCTATATATATATATTATTATATTTATATATATATTATATATTATATATATATATATATAATATGATATAGAGTTACTCGTCAAAAATACGCCACCACTAGACGTAAATTGTTCTGCAAGGATATGTGGAAGGCCCCTAACCCCATGAAACCCAACACCAACACAGACGGACAGCATTTAGTGTAACTATGTAACCACCGCCATCCCGCAGAGAATTCGCTGCAGTTTGGAGCCGTCATCGCGATAAATTTAGGAAACATAAACCACGTAACTAGGACCTGGGAGAGGTAGGGGAAGGTTATGTCGGTGTATAATCGAGCGAGGGGTTCATTCACGTACGAAGTGACTCCGATAAACATGGAGAGGTGTGCGTCAACCGTCAAATGATCAGATGCGTTCAGATAGCCAGCACTCCACTCCTAAGGACACGGGTACTTGTGTCGACTGCTCGGTGTTAGCGCAACAACAACGATTGCATGGGTGGTCCAAAGGTACCCAGGAAACCTGACAGATGATCGCAGATCGAGGACCAACGGTAGACCTTCAGGGCCAGAAAAACACCGTGGAAGACCGATTTATACGTCTGCGTGCATTACGAGAACGCCACAACAATCGGCACGACGTCTGCAGAATACAGCTGGCGGAGCAGTACACAGCACAGGGTGAGTGACATATCAGAGCGTCGACAGCTTTGCGGACATAAATTACCGTCCCGGAGGCCTGCCATAGGTCCACCGCACACACGGCAATCATCGAAGGGCGCGACTGGCATCTGCCCGAGAACAAGAACACATCCATTGGACGGTCGACGATTGGGCAATAGGTGCTCTTTACGCTCGAGTTGGAGTGTGTCTGGTACGACTCTGACAAGGCTGCTAGGTATAACTCGACAACCGACGGAGAAGGTTCACGCAATTGCATGTGCTAGCAGGTGGCGGCTGCTTTTGGAGGTGGGTTCGGTTATGGTCTGGGGAGGCATCTCTTTATCGGGGCCTAGGAGTTGCACATCTTCGATGAGACACTCTTACAGCCGTAAGGTATCAGACTATCTCGAACTCATAGTCGTGCCATATGCCCTCCATATCGGTGACGGATTCGTCCTAATGCCACAGACACACAAGGCCAATGTGTGAACGACTCAATACCTAGGACGCGTTACAAATTACGGCGTTGGAGTTGCCAGCATATTGTTCGGCACTCACCCAATCGAACAATTTGGTGGACCGGAATAGTCTGAAACTGAGATTCTGGATCCGCAGGCTGGCAACCCCCTCCACTCGGACACTCCCGAACTCTGCGACAGCACTAGCAACGACAGTTGGGATCAGAATCAACTGTCGAAGGAACATTAGTTGCCCACTCTACGAGAACATGCCCAGGGATGTGTGTCAGGCAGTCATCCATGCCGAGGGGTCATGACAACGGTATTGAGACATGACCAACACCCCCTGCACTGTCGCCGTACGTACCAAACATTGATGTGTGCGTTAGCTCACCAGCCGACGACCTTCGAGGCTCCCTGCTAGCGAGACCGCTATGTGACTGCAGCCTGTGGTCTCAACCTCTATCAACTATAGGTTTGCTGAGAGGAGCAGGGAGTAGTCAGTAGTCTAGTGTGTCTGGCGATAGTTATTGTTGCATAGTATGGACGTCCAAAGGTAACAGTGTCGCTGCACGTTATGCTGTCAACCTTGTGAATCTATCCTTTTTCTCCTTCACCACGTAATGCCTTGCATGTGGCGCTGCAGATGTAAGATTTTTGACGAGTAGTATCATATAAGCAATGATAATCATTATATAATGAAAAATTGGGAAGCACAAAAAAATTTGAGTTGATATTCTTTTTCTCGTTATAAAACACTTTTTGGGCTAGAAGACGAGTGGTACATATTGACGTTGACATGCTAGGTTTCGTATGATCGTATATTATCCTTAAGGGCTGCTCTGTTCACAATGCTCAATCGTGAAAGTTTTTCAAATAAAAGTTTATGACCTTTGCGATCCTTTCTCTCACAGAAGATCTAGCCTTATGTAATATAACGACATATTAGGAATCTGCTTATTCAGTGTCTAATATATATCCCCCACCTGTCTTCTACAAGAGTCAGATTTTAAATAGGGTCATCTGTTTTAATTTGATAATTCTGTTGGCACAAAATTTGCACAAATACGATAACTATTATTACTAAATTCACACTCTGATCCGATAACTGCTTGCGAACTAATTATATTTACCTTCAATAAATATCGCCCTGATATAATATTATCATTATATAGTATATATATATAATAATCATATATATATATATATACTTCATATATACTTAGTATATATTATATATATATATATATATAATATATATTATATATATATATATATTATATATTATTTATAAATATATTATATATATTCATTATAGTATAGTGGATATATATATAATATATACTATTATAAAAAAGGAATTTATATTTTTTATAGATAGTGGAATTATAACGTTCGCGAATAGCCTCCGTTATTTCTCTCCTCATGTTTGTTACCGGTATCTAGATAATAAACTGAATAATAAAATTGTTAAAATTTCCTGACCTAAATCAATGATATAGTAGGGGGAAAAAGTGTTCGTGTAGGTGGATAGAATTTAGCTTATAACTTTGTAATAGAGTGTTGGGGAATTTTATGGCATTATTTTTTTATGTCAAGTATGAAGCTTTTGGAAATTTTGATGATATGGTATTCTGATTGCTTATGGAAATTTTGATGATATGGGTGAATTGAGTATTCTGACTCCGTAATCATGAAGACTTAGATTTAGAAATCGCCAGCAATCAAGTCATCGACCTTATATCTTTACAGTCGGAATGAAAAGTTTGCAATACTATCACAGTTCTTGCAAGGAAAAGTTCCAAATGTTCTCTCTGTCCATGCTTCCTAGATCTCCTCAAACACTTATGAAGAATATGAAGACATACTTCTTGTATATTCTTCAAACACCCTCATGGAAAAACTCCTAACTCAATTCTTTTTCCAAAAACAACCTCATGAAGACTCGTACCTTTTAGATCTACTTCCCTAAAAAT
>JABUQX010001564.1:22500-27500 GCA_015478945.1 Trachelipus rathkii | reverse complement strand
ATTTTTTTATATTTTTCGAATGAATTATTGAATTGTTAATTGTGGAGCTAGCGTACTATGGACGAAAATCATTTTTTTTTTTCGATATAACTTTTTTTTTTTTTTTTTAAAATTTTTCTACCCATGCATGATGACGAAAACAGCGTTGTCATATCTAACGGTTTCGGTTTAGGTCAGAAAACTCGTTAAGGTTATAAGATTTGTTAAGTAGATAGATTTACTGTGTAACCTTAACAAAACTTATCATAACCTGAACTTATTGGGTCCTAAACCGAATCATATATATATATAATATATATATATATATATATATATATATATATAACTATAATATATATATAATATATATATATAATATATATATATATATATATATATATAAAATATATATATATAATATATATATATATATATATATATATATATAACGCAACGTTAAATATTTTTTTATGTAGCAGATTAGAAGTCTGTCGAAACATCGATTATCGTTTAAAAAATCGATGTTTTTATGCTGCGCGTAGCTCCACAATTACCTTGTTATTAACCGAGCTTAAAAAAAATTGTCCTTGAATACTTTTTTAAATATTAATCTGACATGTACGATAAATATCCGACTCTGCACCTAGGAATCTGATCATGCCAGACGCAAGATGTATTATTGTATGTAATACGTATGATATTGTGATATCTCTGATCGAACTTTGAATAGTTATATCACAAATTATAAAGAAAAATAAGAAAAGTGCATTTGCTTTATAATAGTATTTACATTAGCTAAAAGAGTTTAGGCTTATGTCAATTATCTGCATCCATGAAGCTGAAGTCAATTTTTTTTCATAAGTTACGTTATCGAACAAAATGTGGAACGGCGCGCATAGTGAGAAGAGTTTGAACTTTTTTCCTATATATTCATATAACTTTAATATGGCATGTTTTGTTGTTTATTGAAACGATGGAAAGTGAAATCAATTATAGAATAAACTTAAGATTCTTTTTGACCTCAAATCGATATTTAACTTAAAAATATCGAGGAAACCGATTTGGGAATAAACGAGATTTGTTAACATTATTGGAACGTTTCAAAGAAAAAAATACGAAACGCCATTAATTTTTAAACTCTGAAGCGTTAGGTCGAGATCTTTTGTCTTCTTATTTTTTGTGAATATGGATTTAAAAGATTCGAAATTTGTGAAAATGATTTTACAGTTTTAGAATTGTTGCAACATTTTCGTTTGATAGTAGATAAAAGGTTTGGTGAAAAGTGGGGAAAGAAAGAATTGAAAATTACGAACCGGCAAATTAAATATCAACAGAGGCAGAATGAAACACATCTACTCGCCTATTTGGCCTTATTTATGTGGCAAAGAAAACAAGCATCCTAAAGATGAGAGATTTGAACATTTCCTGTGAATTTATGTATATATTAACTTAAATATAATTAAAATTTTTACTTTAAGCAAAACTATCTAGTTAGGTCTAGTTTATGGCAACGAATGAATTCCGTCTAGATAGGTCGTACTGTACGGCTTTTTAAGTCTGGTTATGATTAAGTTTGGTTAGGTACGCACAGATCGTGTCGTGAGTTGATTATTATTAAATTAAATATTAATATTTTACTTAAAGACAAGATATATCTAGGTTAGGTCTAGGTTAACGGCAACGACAAAATCCATCTAGGTTAGGTCTAGCTTTTTCGGCAACCGACAATCCATCTAGGTTAGGTCTAGGTCCTACGGCAACGACGATCCGTCTAGATAGGTCGTGCTGTACGGCTTTTTAAGTGTATGTTATATATATATATATATATATATATATATATATATATATATATACTATATATATATAATATATATATATATATATATATATATATATATATATATATATATATATATAGATAGACATAAATATATATATATATATAATATATATATATATATATCTGTTCTGATCGATATTTCCCGAAAATCGAAGTCAGAAAGAAACTTAAGTTTTATCCATAATAATATAAGTTTGGTTACGTTAAGTAAGGTTATATTACGTTAAATAAGGTTATTTTAAGTTACGTTAGGTAAGATAGATTCAAACTGGTCGAAAATATTTTTTAAGGTGTAAATTCTTATATCAATATAGTTTTATTTTGACTCACTTAAGTTTCATTTTGATTTTTTTCAAATGTGTTCTAATCCATTCAATCGATATGCATATGAATATGGACACATATAAAAGACATGATCCAGAGTTTATTTTAAAATACGTTAATTAAAAAAAAAAAAAAAAAAAAAAAAAAAAAAAAAAAAATAATAATAATAATTAATCAACATTGTTAAGTTGGTCACAATGCAATTATAAAAAAAATAAAAATATTTTTTAAGAACTTATGCGGTATAAATTTGAATGTCGTTGGGTGAAATCCTTTTCATGTAATATAACTCAATGAGATGGGGGCTGGCCCTTGATTGGGGGCTGGCCCTTGAGATGGGGGCTGCCCTTGAGTACTCAGCAATTATGGGAGGAGAAGACCGGGAGCTTTAAAAGCTATTCTTGAAACGTTCTTTTTGGGAAGGCGATGACCTATATGGTAGAGCTCCCGTTATCTGTTAATCGCAACGCGAGTTCCAGTGTTCAAATCCCGCTGATGGAGAGTAAAATCTCATTTGACTCATTCATTATTAAAATGGGAAATAATTGAGTTACATTACAAATAACATCTTTATTTTTGTCTTCAGTTTTTTTGTTCATCTTCATTGATTGATGAAAAGAGAATTTCTAGCATTCACACTTAAATTAGTCAGTTGATTTATTTTTATTCTCAATTCTTATAGTTTCATAGTTTCAGTAACAATTGCATAGCTGATCCAGTCATCGCCTATGAGTATATTTTGATATTTTCTGGCTGACATGTCTTTAAGAACAATTCTCTTTCACTATTTATAATGTCTTGTAGAATTTGGACCATACAGGAAAAATGAGTCAACATTTTGCATAAAAAAAAAAAATAGTCTGGTTTATTTAAGCTAGCTAACATCACCTTATAAAACTTAACCTAAACCTAACCTAACCTAACCTACCCTAGCCTAACCTAGTTCCTGTCCGACCCATTTTTTCTTGTCGAGCATTTGGACTAGACCACCAGAATTTTAGCCATATACTACTATAAACATTTGAGAGGCGTATCGTGGTTATATTCATCTTTGGTGTTGATAACTCCGCATATATTTTTCGCGCGAAAAGAACATTCTTATAACACTCATATCATATAATACTTTAAAATAATCCGATAATTATTTCAAGCACCAGAAAAATAGTTTAAAGTACCTAGGTACTACTTTAAAACGCAACTATTTCACTGGTTTTAACTTTTTCTAATGGAATGTTTCTTTCACGAATTAAGGAAAAAAAAATTCTTTTAACAATTATTAAAGTTTGCTTTGCAGTAAAACCTTACTTTTATACAACTTCCGATTACGAGGTACAGCAATGTTTATTAAACGGAGTAAATGTTTTAAGTATTTTTTTTTTTTTTTTTTTTTTTTTTTTTTTTTTTTTTTTTTTTTTTTTTTATTTTTTTATTTTTTTTTTTTTTATTTTTTTTGGTTCTTGCATTGGAGGGGGTTGGGGGGGGAGGGGGGGGGGTGGGGCGGGGAATAAAGGGAGCCAAATCACAGAACCTTTTGTGCTGTGTTGAAAAGGTAAATTAGTTTTCAGGTACGATTTTAAATACTCTTTTCTCCTATAAAAGGTTAGCATATGAGCCACAATTTTAGGAGTGGTTCATGAAGCTTATATGGCCACTTTGCCGAAAATCAAACAGTATAAATTCTATGATCATACCTCGTTTGAGTCCATCCTTGCTTTTTTGCTTTCGCAATGCTAAAATTATTAATTATTATATAACACCTGTAAAGAGAATGTCCCAAAACACTTTTATTACTTCACACCTCGTTCCTATGTCATGTCGGACACAAAATAGAACCAGACTAATTTCTTTTCCGCCTACTAAAATTAGGATAAGAAGACGTATTCACCTTTAACGATTGACAATTAAATTCTAATTTTAATGGTATCGTCTCAACAAAATTGTCGTGGAAATGACCCTTTGGAAATACCGTATTCTCCATTTTATTTATGTTTATTTACATATTTAAAATTTTTCTTATATTCGCAGACTAGTTTTCTTTAGAATTTTACGTAAAAATATTTAAAAAAAACAACAAATTCTCGTCCATAACAGACACTTCTTAAAATTATGATAATATTTTTTTTGCTTTTCCTTTAAAGATATAAAAAAAAAATTAAAGATAAAAAAAATTCTCGCGTATCATAATTCTTGCTTTATTAACCTAATCAAAAAAGAAAGCGATCAAGGAAGTTGCTTCCCAGGATCTCCACCAGGAGTTCAAACCCAAGACTTTGACCAAGGAGGTTGCTTCCCAGGATCTCCACCAGGAGTTCAAACCCAAGACTTTGACCAAGGAAGTTGCTTCCCAGGATCTCCACCAGGAGTTCAAACCCAAGACTTTGACCAAGGAAGTTGCTTCCCAGGATCTCCACCAGGAGTTCAAACCCAAGACTTTGACCAAGGAGGTTGCTTCCCAGGATCTCCACCAGGAGTTCAAACCCAAGACTTTGACCAAGGAAGTTGCTTCCCAGGATCTCCACCAGGAGTTCAAACCTAAGACTTTGACCAAGGAGGTTGCTTCCCAGGATCTCCACCAGGAGTTCAAACCCAAGACTTTGACCAAGGAGGTTGCTTCCCAGGATCTCCACCAGGAGTTCAAACCCAAGACTTTGACCAAGGAGGTTGCTTCCCAGGATCTCCACCAGGAGTTCAAACCTAAGACTTTGACCAAGGAGGTTGCTTCCCAGGATCTCCACCAGGAGTTCAAACCTAAGACTTTGACCAAGGAGGTTGCTTCCCAGGATCTCCACCAGGAGTTCAAACCCAAGACTTTGACCAAGGAAGTTGCTTCCCAGGATCTCCACCAGGAGTTCAAACC
>JABUQX010001564.1:7500-10000 GCA_015478945.1 Trachelipus rathkii | reverse complement strand
CGTCTTACTCTCATCACCTGATACGTGACTATAATCTAGTAAAATGAATTAGATAGAATATATTTATATATAGATTAAGAGTGGTGAATAGCCGAATTATGGAAAAATGCGGCAAACACAAGCTGCACCACAAATACTATTGTGGCCATCTCATCACAAATAATAAATAATGAAAATCTTCTACTCATATCTAGATAGTATCGACCTATCATTTGCACGTATTTAAAAGAACTGAATATCTTGGTTAAATTCATGTTATAAATGATTTATAACCGTAGAACAATATACACAATAATATATATTAGTTAAAGAACATACTATACATAACATAAAATTTAAATCTATATTTATTAAAATGCTTAGTCATATAAAATATATACATATATTAAGCAAATTGGACTACTCATAACAATTGAGAACTCGTTATATGTGAATAATTCGAGTCATCTTTCTTCAATATTTATTAGTTTAATATCGTAATATAATATAATGTGACCTAGCGTGAATCGTAGTTAGATAGTGGATACAGCCCTGCAAGCCAACGGCGTAGTGAATATAGATTTCTGCTCGTCCTAGATTCTGAATAAGCTAATATTAGTTCTGACAATTGGTCATTGATTATATCCGATGGTTCCCGCTGAATTTATGTTAATATCACCATTTGTTAGATTATTAAATTATAAATTATATATATTCTCACACACATGGGCGTAGGCAGGGGGTGCAGGGGGGGCCGGAGCACTTGCCCCTCCCCTTAAACTTGGCGAAATATAATAAGACGTGAACGCTTAGCTAGTTTGCCAGAACGACGTTTATTTAAGGGTTTATTAGTAGAGAAACTGTTAAAAAAAAAAGAGTGATGAAATAGTATCAATCGACTAGATACTGAAGGAGTAATACCAATTACTCACATATTATAAAACATACATATTTTTTAAAGTTTGAAAAGTGTTTTCGTTTTCATCTTTGGCTTTGAAGTTCAACTAGCTGTATGTTTTTGTTCAGCTAGCTTTCTTCAGACAGGTATTCTCAGCTGGAAACTCTCAGTATGTCGGTAGCATTTGGCGGCTGATAAAGCTGCTAAATATATTATATATTATATATATATTATATATATAATATATATATTATATACTAATATTATAATATATATAATATATAATATATATATATATATATATTATATATATATATATATATATATATATATACTATATAATATATATATAACTTATATATATATATATATATCCATCTTTGCCCCCCCCTAATTGAAATCCTGCCTACGCCCATGGTTACACATACAAACGCACACACCTACACACACAGACTAATAAAACATACTATTATGAATTATATAAAAAAAAAGGCCTTTAAACTTTACTAACCTATTACGCTTCAAAGTTTAAAACACTATTTTTTTTAATCTAATTTTTAATATACTTTATAATTAACTTTTTAACTAAGAAAAAAAAACATTAAATACATTAGTTATGATACTCTTAATGCAAAATGACATTTTTAAATTAAAAAATACATTAAATACAGATACTTAAATAAAAATATGGGTTTAGCTTTGATACATTTTTAGTTATTATAAATTAATGATAACATATTACGATATTTTTCAAAGTTTTTGTTAATTTTGTTGCCGAAACTGTTAAATTTTGATTTTTAACAGTCAAAAACAGCTTCCAGAGACTATTATCGAATTTAACAGCTAAATTACTATAAATAAAGATGAAATTAAAAATGTTATACACTAAAATATTAGTGGAAAAGAAGCGATTAAATATTTGAATCACTAGAAATATAATCGGTAACATATTACTAAAAAGTAAAGGTTTACATCATTACTGAGCTTCACTTTTATAGATTCCGTTAAAATGAAGTAATTCAAAATAACGATAATTACGGCGTTGCCTTTTATAGTAATTTTGTTTTAATAAACTTTACAAAGTTATTTATATATTTATTAAGTTATTAAAATTATTGTAATTATTTTAAACGTAATATTATATAAAAAAGTTATATTAATTAGAATCATATAATATAATTTATAGATTAATTATAGTTTATAAACTAATTTAAGTAAAAAGATAATAAAAACAATAATTGGGCAAATTATAAAAGGATTTTAATATTTTTTTTTTACAATCATCATTGTTTATATATATAATATAAAAAAAATATTACTAGCGATATTATTATCAACTGTGAATTTATTATGATATATATATATAATAATATATATATAATATTAATATATATATAGTATCTATATATAATATATATATATAATATATATATATATATTTTTTTTTTATTGAAAAAGTTCACACCTTCACAGGCATAGCCCTATTCAAGGAGGGGAATTCTCTAGGTAAATTTTCTACCTAGAATCGAACTTGGATTCGAACCCACGACCTTTGCCATGCGACTTCGTCGCTCTACCGTTTGAGCCACGATATATATATATATAATATATAATATATATTTA
>JABUQX010001563.1:57500-62500 GCA_015478945.1 Trachelipus rathkii | reverse complement strand
GCGGCGAGATTTTACGGTCCAGTGATTCGTTCTGTACGGAATATTTTCGGGCAGACGTTTCTTGGAGGCATGGAGTATGTGGATAAGCCGAGAGCGTTGAATGTGGATTGTTTGATATGCGGAGTGTCTGGGGGCGGGTGAAGGCAGCGTGTTGTATATTCTAGAAGTAAGTATAATGCTGGTGTGATTTTTTTTCCTTCTTGTTGGCAGGGGGTTTGTTGTTGCTGTGGTATTTTATGCATGGGGCTGATCTGTTAAGTGAGATTTAGCTGTGAAAATGACGGCCTTTCGTATCCAGATGGGTTTCTATAGGGATAATTTTTGTTTCGGTTTGTAAGTGGTGGATGGGTATAGAAATGAGACAGCTTGTATTATTCTGAAAGCTCTTGCTTTGTACCGCTTCCTAGTTTTTGGATATTGAAACTGCGTATTGTAGTGCGCATAGGCGAGTGATTCGAAGAGTTTTAAGCAATGGGGCGGAGGTATTTTGCCTGTATCTTTTGGTGAGGTTTTCTTTATATTGACCAAATTTGTTCCTGTGAGTGTTTTCATCGCGTTTAATTTATGTGTGGCTAGAAAGGTGATATTGTTTATGTGGGGGTTGAATGTCATATTTGTATCGAAGGTCAAGCCTAAGATGGTGGATTGTTTATTGACAGGGAGTCTATTGGCCGAAAAAAAAAGTTGGATGGATGTTTGATTATCTTCTGTCAGGTGTAAGCAAGTGTAAGAGGATTTTTGAGGTGACGCATTCATTCTGTTTGTTTGTAGCCATTGTTCTAGTCGGTTGATATAATGTTTCAGTTCTCTGATTGTTGTACTTACAGAGGAATTTTGAGCTATGATTGTTAGGTCGTCTGCATAGCTATTGTAATGTTTGGGGGTTTTTTATTAGAGGGGATTAAGTGTGGTTGTGTGTTGGTGATAGCATGGAGCTTAGGGGACTCCATTATAATTTGTATATATAGTTTGTAAAATCTTTCAGGAAGTTTATTTTAATGCCAACCTCGGGGATTATGGGTTTTGCCTGGTGTTTGATTAGAATAATGTGACATAATAATGTTACATTGATTTTTGGGGCTTGGGATGGCTTCGCGGGATGGTGTAGGTTCTGTTTGTGGTCTATGGATTTTTTTTATTGCTCGGAATATTTTTGTTGTATTGGTTTACGGTTTAGTGTTTGGGTGTACTGTTGCAATTTCAATTCTTATTTAAGTTGTTAATTTATTTATTCTTGTCAGAGGGTCGATGCATTTTGTTTATTTGGATACTGATTTGGTATTTAACTTTGACTGATTAACTTCTTTGTTATTTTGTTTATCGATTTCTGGTAAGAAGTTGGGATTAAAATGTTTACGGTAGCCATGGGGGATGTATTTTTTGGATGTTTAGGATTGTTTTGTTGTAATGTTGTATTGCTTTGTTAAGAGATGGAAAGTCAGTTATTTGGAAGGATTGTAGATCTTGTTCAATGAGGTCTGTGAAAACTTGCCAGTTTGCTTTCTTATAGTTGATATGTTTTTTTGGAAGATGTGTGTGTGGCGCAAGGTGTTTATGTTGAATTGGGATTAGAATTGTGATGTGATGAGAGGAGAGGAAGGAATGTTTGCCAAGTTACGATGACTTGGATTTTGGGGAAACAGAAGGATATATCTAGGATGTGGAGTTCCACTGATGTTGGAATGATCGTCTGCTGGATTGGTTTCTGTTATTGAGGATACTGAGTGAATGCAAGTTCTCTATGAGTGTTTCACCTGTCTATGTGCGTGTGTGTTTTGAGCCATGCATTGTGATAAGCAAAAAAGTCCCTGGCCAATTTTAAGTTATTATAATGAGTTAAGGGGGATAGATCTAGGATATAATTCTGAGGGCAATATGGAGAAGTGGATGGAGGAATGTAGAAATTAATTAGATTGTCCGTTTTTTTTTATCGATTTTTACTTTTATCAATTGGTAAGTGGAGATTTGGTCATTATTCATAATGCATTGTGTGTGATTTGTAGTGTTGTGTAATTGGATATTTTTGTGTAAAGGGTAACAAGGCTATGATTGGATGGATTTCTGTCTTGTCTAAAGATTGTGTAGCTAGGAAATTCAGAGAGGAAATTCAAAATTCAGAATTTAGGAAATTCGACTATTTTGTGTGAGATTAGTTTCCTGTATAAGTACTAATCAGATATTATATTTAATTAAGGTATATCAAAGTTCTTTATCTTTATTTTTCATTCCAGTCGGAGTCGGAGTCGGAAAGTTTTTTGAACCGAAACTCCAAACTCCTGGTAACAAGGCTATGTTTGGATGGAATTTTGTCTTGTCTTAGGATTGTGTAGTTAGGAAATTCAGAGAGGTAGGTGTTTTTGGTGTGATATTAGTTTGGCTGGTGTAAAAGCTAGGCATGTTAAATTCTCTTCTGCCCGTTTCTTTATTTTTTATTTTTTTTAAACATTAATATTTATGAGTATGTTGAATCGAATTGTGAAAATGGGGGATGCGGATTTCTGCTGTGTGAGTTCGCGCATGAGTTGTAAGAACATGTTGGATTAAATTGCTTTGGGGTTTGGAGTTGGTTCTTTATGTGAAACCAGAGATGGCAAGCTGGTTGCTACATAATACTGAGGTTTATCTCGATTGAATGATTATTTAATTTAGGGCAGATGGTATGCTATGAGATCTAGATTTAATTCTATCCTCAGCAGATAATAGAAAGATTTGGAATTTGTTCACGGCTTTATGTACCACAAGTTCGATAAAGGTGGGGGTATAGACGAATTTTCTCTCTGAGTCAAGAAGTAATAATAATGGCTAACGATCCAAGGATCGCATACTCCGCGCAAGACGAAGAAGGAGAGGCTATGATCATTCTGAATGAACCTGTTGAGTTTGCCATCGATGTCCCAATATTGAAGTTTCTTCGGACGTCGGTTCCAGAGTACGGGTTTTTCGCGCAGCGTCTTTGGAGTCGTAACGGCGGTCAACGTAGCTGAAATATAGCACGGAACAATATATATATATACTATATATATATATATAATATTATATATAATAATATATATTATATATATATATATATGTATATATATATATATATATATATATATAAATATATATATATATATAATATATATACGGCAAAAATAAATTAAAATGAGGTTACATTTTATTTAAAATTCCCATAAATATTTTCCTTTGTCAAAATTGATGCTTGGGAAAATCTTTTTTATTTCTATAAAACAAATTTGTTAAAATAGATCAATGCATTTAATACAGAATAATTGGAATCCTATATATATTTATAGTATTATATATATATATATAATATATATATATATATATATATATATATATATATATATATATATCATATTAATATATATCTATATAATATATATATATATATATAGTATAATATATATATATATTATATATATATATATATATATATATATATAGAATATTTATATATATATTATATATATATATTAATATATATATATATTTATATATATATATATATATATATATATATATTATATTAATATTATATATATATATTATATATATATATATATATATATATTATATATATATATTATATAATAAAAACATTAAGCAAAAGTACAAGAACGAAAGATTAAAGTTGTTAACTATTTTATATTATATATATTATATATATATATAATATTATATATATAATTATATATATATTATATATATATATATATATATATATTTATATATATATATATATATATATATATATATATTAGTATATATAATATATATATATATTTATATATATTATATATATTATAGTATGTGTGTGTGCTGGTGTGTTGTGCCTCAGAACACAGCGGGAAATCGGAAAATGAGAAACAACAGAAAGAAGAAAGGTGGAGATAAATAAAATAATTGAAAACATTTTAATAATTTTGTAATAAAAATAATCACAGAATGAAAAGTGAAGTTTGGCTGTCAATAAGCAACACTGAATCATGATACGAGAATTACGGATAAAGGGTTAGTTTTTTTTGCTTTGAACAACTCCTGAATTAGCATATATAATTAATGGTCTAGAAACATGATCTTCTAGAGCAGTGGTCTCCAAAGTGGAGTACGCGTACCCCGTTGGGTACCAAAGTGATACTTGGGGGTCAAACGGCCAAAGAGTTGGTTCACGATCACTTGTGAGTTTATGATAGTGTATCACGTGAGTGTGAGGTTCTCTCAATGTTCGCCGTGTCTTTTATCATATATTATATTATTATGTGCATATTATATTATAATTATATTATATTATATTATATTATATTATATTATATTATATTATATTATATTATATTATATAGGCCTATAGGGGGTCTAACTTATAATTATTTTCGTCTTAGGGGTACGCGATCAAAAAAATTTGGAGACCGCTGTTCTAATAACTCTTTGAGAAAAGGTTTAGAAGCTAGATGGAAAAAGATGCTCTCTCTCTCTCTCTCTCTCGTCGTCTTTCTCTGTCTCTCTCTCTCTTCTCTCCTCTCTCGTCTCTCTCTCTCTCTCTTCTTCTCTCTTCTCTCTTCTCTCTCTCTCTCTCTCTCGTCTCTCTCTATTATATATTATATTATATATAATATGTATATATATATATATATATATAGTATATATATATATTATATATATATATATATATATATATATATATATATATATATAATTATTTATATATATATATATATATATATATATATATATATATTATATATATAGTATATATATATATATATATATAATATATATATATATATATTTTATATATATATTATATTATATAATATATATATTATAATATATATAAATATTTGTAAATATTATTATATAATATATTATATATATTATATATATATAATATATTATCAGTGATGGGCGAATCTGAATCCGGATTCGGATTCGAATCCGGATTCGGATTCGGATTCTAATCCGAAGGTGGCTTGGTTCCGGTTCGGATTCGGATTCCA
>JABUQX010001563.1:45000-47500 GCA_015478945.1 Trachelipus rathkii | reverse complement strand
CCAGGCGATGGCATATTAATAAACTCGCAACAGTCTCGTGTGGGCAGACGAAAATCCAAGCAACAGTTGAAAGAAATTTTCACAGTAGGTTTTCGGTAGTGTGGTGTGTTTTGGTCGATGGTTTTTATTTATTGGCCCTTTCTCATTTGGAAATACCTCAAAGGAGACACTTAATTTTTTGACTTTTTACAAAATGAATTACAAGGATATTGGATGAATGTTTCTAAACATCAGAATGCATAGTACTTTCAGCATGATGGAAGCTCCGCGCATTTTCGCTCGTCAGGTCAGAGCACATTTGACGGATGGTCTTTCAGAGCGTTAGGTTGGGTTACGAATGTTCCCAATTAGTTCAGTTGAAAATGTTCCAATGCTCACAGTACTAGTTGTTGTAGAATAAGGCTGTTTTCAAAACTGCCGTATACAGAGTAAAAATGGACACCCGGGATGCACTAATTCGACGTATTCAAAATGCTGCAGGCGTTATTAAAGGAAGACATGAAACAATCAGGAGAGCAACAGCCGCCCTTCGTAGACGAAGCCGTAAAATGTTTAGGAGGTAATGGCTGTATTTTTGAACATTTATAAAAATCATTTTGGGATAACCGAAAATGTTTGGTGTATGAAATTTTATTAAATTTTCATTAGGATCTTTGTTTGCTGTGTTGAAAATTGAGTTTTTTTTTTTTGGTCTCTTTAAAGTTTTTTATACTGTGTAAAATCCGCTAACTGGAGTTTGGTCCGTTTTCCTCCCAACTCAACTCTGTATACAGAGGGTTGTAGCAAACATCCGGCAAAATTCAATGAATTTATCCGCGCTGGACCATTCTACAGAATCTTTTGTCGTTTGTAGTTTTTGAACACCCTCTTTGTTTCGGTGCTACAGGGGGAACAAAGATGTCGACAATAAGAACGATTTTTCGTATTTTGTATAATATGAATTTTGCCCTAAATAATGTATGTTTTTGTACGAGGCAGTGCCTTAGATAATTGTTGTTGTTAATAAATTCTAAATTCTAAATAAATAAACATCAGGCAAGTGCAGACATCGAAACGAAATACAGGGGCAAGCTTTAGATCCGTACGCTCATATGTTTAATATTGTGTGTACAGTACGTACGTAAAAATAGGTTGTACCACTTGAAACATAATTTAAGAATGTATTTAAATAGCATAAAGGAAAAAGTTCGATGAGTAAAATAGTAATTACAAAATAAATCGAAATGGTACTAGTCTACGTAGATGGGCGTGTCGCTTCCTCCATTGACGTCACGTGATGTAGCTAAATGTGTATGATTCCTTTGATCTGAACGTGACTTTGACCCCGTACCCCGCCTACCATACAGGATAGCGTTGCTTACTCGGGTATTGTTTTACTTTGACAAAATTAAACCGAAGCCGCACGTTAGAACACATTCTCATTTACTTATCGTACAGTAACTGTTGCCAGCAATACAGTTTAAACGTGGATATTATTTCCATTCGTCTCATGATTGATCATTTGGTATCTGTAGAATTTGCTGAGAGTGAGTGCCGTTTGGAGGTTTTACGTGTATTTTCTCCCTTTAATAGTTAAACCTTTGTTAGTTACGTCCTCTATCATGAATCGCTATACCAACGCCGAGATGACGGACATGCATTTCATTTATGGACTTGCTGATGGCAATTCATTACAAGCTAGGCGCTTGTACATTGAACGATTTCCGCATCGTAATATTCCTGATAGAAAAACCTTCCAAAGTATTCATCACCGTCTTCATGAAACAGGCACATTGAAACGAGGCGGAGGACCAGGAAGGCCAAGGACAGTACGAACGGTAGCGGTTGAAGAAGATGTGCTGGACATGATAGAGGAAGATCCAGGTACGTCTACTCGAAATATTGCAAATAATTTGAATGTAAGTAATGGGACTGTTTGGAAAATTCTTAGGGAGTATTTGTTCTACCCATACCACATACAATGCGTTCAGGCACTTCTTCCTGCTGATTTTCCTCCACGTATTGCATTCTGCCAATGGCTTTTGCACACATTGGTTCAAATCCCTCAACTACTGACGCTGATTCTTTTTATCGATGAAGCTAACTTCTCAAGAAATGCAATAACGAATTTTCACAATAACCATGCGTGGGCTGAGTGAAATCACACGAGGTACTTGCAAGATTCGTTTTCAACATCATTTCTCGTTGAACGTTTGGGGCTGGAATTAGTGGTGGACCACTATTTAGGAGTATTTCTACCAGGAAGACTTACCGAGGAGATGTATTCGCAACTTTCTGGAACATCATGCTACCTCAGTTTCTGAATGATGAACCATTGGCAACAACAAATGCAATGTGGTTTCTGCACGATCCAGCTCATTTTTGTGTGCTTGCTCGTAGATTTCTAACGCTAACATACGGAAATCGCTGGATTGGTCGAGGTGGACCTCACCCATGGCCTGCTTGATCGCCGGACCTAAACCCCCTGGATTATTTCCTATGGGGCCATCTAAGGTCATTG
>JABUQX010001563.1:37500-40000 GCA_015478945.1 Trachelipus rathkii | reverse complement strand
TTTCCGATTTTTTTGGTCTTGTGTCTACTTTTAAACAATAATTCATCGTCGAATTGCTCTTGCCCTTTATTCAAACAGGATGAATTTAGAGAATCTCAACAACGAATGGAAGAAATGTGTTCCTAAATGAGTTCCTTTTAAAGAAAGCACGCAGCAAGAAGGTTCACAAAGGCAATGTTAATTGAAAGAGTAATGTTATAAAGATAGTGATGCAGCACTTAAGTGACTAGAAAAAGAAAAGAAAAAAAGAATCCATGAGCGTATGAACTGACTAGGTTAAAAGTCTTACATTACATTATTTTAAGAAGAGTTTCATGAAATGTGGAGTAACCTCAAAAATAATGGATACTCCATATGAAGACTGACTGTGTCAAATCAAACAACTGCCATGGTCTGAAAAAGCTCTGAAGAAGCCACAAAGCTCCTATTTCCTTTTGAAGATTGTCGTATGGGGGAAACATTGTAATCCATCCCAAAAAGATCTCAAGAAAAGTGAGTTTGTTGAGTTGTGTTTTCAGAAAAGAAGTAATAGCTGTGAAAAAGATTTCATCGAGTAGATAGATGCAAAAAATGAGTGCTTGAGGGATTGAAAGGAAAATGTTTTCTCCTCCCCAATAATAAATACAAGCGTTTAACTCAGAGGTTCTCAAACCTATTTCGTCTACCGCCCACTTTGAAAATCAATTATTTTTCAGCGCCCCCCAATTTTTTTTTATTTTACCAAAATATAAAAACCACAATGACATTCATTACTTTAATTAATATATATTGATATAGTCTGTGTAGGTTTCGTGGTGTGAAGTTGTTGAATGTGCTCTACTGAAATAATTATATTTTTTTATTTTGTGTTCATGTATGGCTGTTTGGTGAAGTGTGTTTTTTCAAACTGTTTTTTTATATTTAGAATTTTATTAAATCTTAGTACTACTTTGATACCATTTTATCCGTTTTAGTAAAGTTCTACGTACGAGGTTTTAAAAGATAAGTCCTAGTTTTAACTTTTTATTTTCTTTAAGTAATTGTGCTCGTGGGTTTATTCAAAAGTTAATACTGTTTGTGAATTTTGAATTTCGTCTTCACAGTGTTTTAAATTAGATTTTTATTATTTTGGTACTTTAACTTTTAAATTTAGGTTTTAATGTTAAATCAATTATTACTTTTTTTATTGTGAATTTGTAAGGGTGCAAGAGAACGTTAGTGTTTTTAACTTTAAGATTTTCATATTTTACATATACTGTAAATACGATTTTAGCTTTTTAGATTACCGTTTTAAATTAGGTTTTAGTTGTGAAATAATTTTACCTGATTTGCACGTTTGTTGTTTTTTTTGTCGTTTGTTTTTCTGTTTGTTTTGTGGTGTTGGATGTGCATGCAAGATGCAGCTTTGCACGAGCGCGGGCTTTACTATCGATTTACTAACATCCGTGGCTGCAACTAACTCTGATCCGTTGGAACACCACCTCGTTCTAACTCTAATCCTAACCTTTTTGCTCCTATCTGAGACCCAGATGGCTAGGAATTCATCCTCTAACTCGTTAATATGTCCAAACTACCAACTTATTGCATAATTTCGTCTAAAGCGTGAGTATGATGCCTATGTTAAACATAAACACCCTGTAACACGTCTCGAGAATCCGAATCTCCTAACTTCGATTTCTGTGGCTTAAAACTATCTCCTTCTACTAACATAATCTTGTGCTTCTGCTACTTTTCTCCTAACAGAACAGATTTTCACGCCTTTTGTATCTTACTACTCTCACGAGACTGTATCTCTCATCCAAATACTGAGGTCTCTATTTAGGATTTCAATGTACACACACTGAATGTTGGGGTCCTCTTACTGATTTAGTGGGGAGGAGCCGAATCATTTAGCATTCTCAACGATCTGGAGCAACTAATTAAAAACCCACAACACAGTTCCGGATCGTTTTCCAAAACCAAATTCTGGAACAACTGACCTTATGTTTCACCACTAGTCCTTCTCTCTATAAATACACCACCTTCGCTCCTATTGGTAAAGTCTGACCACAACCTTATATCTCTTAATTTTAAACTTTCTCTCCAACAGCTCCATCCTGCCCTACGCGTTTTTCTGGCACTTTGAATCGGGGCCGATTGCGTTGCTTGCTTCTACGCTAACTATAATGGAAGTGACTGCTTTGACTCTGGGACGGCTTCAGCCTTCTGCCGATAAGGTGGGAGCTGTAACGTTGATGGGATGAGCAGGTTCATCCTTCTTCGACTAAATCTTTCTCGCCTCATAATCCATGGTTCGATGCGTGCGGTTTCTCTGCCATCCAGGCTAGAGACAGTGCGTATCGGGAGTGGAAAAATTCTTCGTTCTCCTATCACTCTTGGCTAGTATTTTTCATTCTAGCTAGAAATCGTGGCGGAGGGAGTGTACTCTTCGACGAGCAAAAGGCGGGCCTTTCATCAAACGAAAGTCGCTAACCTCCTTGTTCTCCTACGTATAATATGCTGTGCGTGGCGTTTGCCCAAA
>JABUQX010001563.1:30000-32500 GCA_015478945.1 Trachelipus rathkii | reverse complement strand
CCATCGGAGGCGGTAGTGCTGATAAGACCGTCAGGTATGTTGATGTTCTGCCCATAGACTAGCTTACTGGGGGTGATACCACTCTCGGAGATGGGAGCCGGAGAGAGAATAATACAAAGGGAAGGACGCTTAACCAATCTTGTGTTCTCATGGCAGGCTCCGCTAACATCGTTCGAAGACTGTTTACGATCATTTTATTTACCATTTCAATTTTTCCATTGCTTTGACAATTATATGTACTGGTTGTGGAGTGGACGATCCCCAACAGTTTACACACACTCTCAAACAAATGTGAAGTAAAGTTGGCGCCATTATCTGAAACTATTCGGCTGGGAATTCCACAGTGGGGAATGAGCTGGTTTATCAGAGTTTGGACAATTGTCTCTTTGGCCGCGTCCTTGAGTGGAAAAGCCCAAATATAGTGAGAGTAACGATCTATAAGGGTTAGGAGATACTTGTAGCCCCGACAGGTAGGGAGCTTCAATATATCGATATGGAGTACTTCAAATTTGTAGGTAACTTCACGATATTTGCCTAAGATGGGGTTGATCCCTCGGCCAATTTTTGACAGCTGACATTGGGCACAGGACCTTATCATCTCCTTAACTGTCCGATGCATCTTTTCGAAGACGAAATCGGCTTTTAAGACTGTGAGACACCGATTAATGCCGAGGTGTCCCTGGAGGTGAGTCATCCTGATGAGGGTGGCGACTTGTGTGCTAGGAATGATAACACGAGCATAATTTAATGATATGTCAACATATAAATGTATTTTTTGTTTCTTGAACCAAAATTCATGTTTTTTAATGACCAAGGAGCTCTTGTTACTGCCCTCTAATAGGGATTTTATAAATGGATCCTCTTTTTGATCTCTACTTATCTCTAAATAGTTAATTTCTTTCCTGAAGCGTTTAATTAGTTCTATATGAGCATCATTGCAATCTCTAATAAGATTTATTTGTGTGTTTATTGGTATAATATCTTTTAATTCATCTGCTTTTAATTCGTTTATTTCTTTGTTAAATTTATCTAATTTCTTTTGCTCTAATTCTCTTCTTTCTTCTACGCCCTTTCGAGACTTCGTCAGGATTTTTCCCATGAGAGATATGTGAAGAATGTGCGGTATGGTCATTTAAATCTACTGACGTCGGTCCTTCCTGGGAATTTATGGTTTGGACACGAGCCACATTCTTTGTGGTCTGTGCGTATCGTCTCTTTAAATTCGGAGACGGGATCTCTATCAAGCAGGTGTACGCGCGTTTGTTTTGATCACCTTCTGTTATGATTTCTGCCTCGGTCTGATTGGCTGACTCGGTTGCGGTTGAGCCAATCACAGGGCTCGGGAGGCGTGGCTTCGCTAGCTCCTCCCTCTTTTTTATTCCTTTGCAATGTTCGGTGGCATTGATGGGTGTTGCATCTACATTATCAATGTTGTTGATCATTAAATAGTCACTTAACGGATTATTCTTCTTAGTGATTAACTCCCAAGAGATGTGATACGCCGACAAGAGGTTCAAACTTCGAATCTCACGTAAGTTGTAATTCTTATCATCATTACTTTTATTGTATCTATTAATTAGTTCGCGGGATTGTGTTAATATTTTTACTGGTCTATTAGCCAATAAATATCCATATTTTTTCAAGAGTTTCGTTAAAAGCACCAATAATTTTCCAACATCATCATATGTCTGCTCAGTAGCTGATAAAAGGATACTGAAGAAGGCTATAGGATTTCCTCCCTCTACTGGTGTCGACAATATGACTGCTGCGGCAGCGGTATGGGTGGTGTGTATGATGATGTCGAAAGCGCTGGAGTGGCTGGGGTAAGTTAGTGTATTGGCGTTTCTGATGGCTTCTTTGCTGTCTTTAAAAGCTTTTTCCCCTGAAGGGTCCCAGGTGATTTTTTTGTTACTATACGGTTTTCCTTTTAAATAATGATAAAGGGGTGCAGTAATGTTTGAAAATAAAGCTACAGTGGAGCGATAGAACCCCAGTTTCCCGAGATAACTTCGTAATTCCTTGATAGTTTTGGGTTTTGGAGTATCTAATATCTCCATGATTTTATCTTCGTTCGGCCGGATCCCCACCTTATCTATTGTGTACCCAAGATAGTTAATTTCAGTTTTTGCTATCTGACATTTACTTAGGTTAATGCTGATGTTGAAGTATTGTAGTCTTTTCAGCACCCTTTCAAGGAGGATCAGGTGTTCTTCCTCAGTCTCAGAATGTATAAGTACATCGTCCATGTATGCGTGGACGTTTGGGATTCCTTGCAAGAGAGTATCCATGAATGATTGGATCCCATTTGGAGGCCACCTGTAACTGTAGGAGGCCTATGTTAGAGGTTATGAGTGACGTATTTCTCTGATTCTGGGTGGAGTGGTATTCCATAGAACGATTGAGTTAAGTCCAATTTAGTGAACAGCCTACTTCCTTTCAGGGTAAACATTGCGTCTTGGGAGGGTGAGGTAAGCCGTATGTTCGACTTCAACCCTTTGTT
>JABUQX010001563.1:15000-17500 GCA_015478945.1 Trachelipus rathkii | reverse complement strand
ATATACTACTGTATACTAAGGTCAAAACGGGGTCTGAGCTGCTCATAAGACAAGTAAGTAAGTGTTTTATTTTAAGCACAAGTTAAACTATTAAGTGGTGCCACAACTAACCAGGTTAAAAAACTAACAGAATACAGTCCTCACATAAAAAAAAATTTGAATTTGAAATACCAAATTTCATTTATCATTAATATCATTTCTCATCAAAATTTTTGCTTATAGATTTCTGCGACATTACATTGGGCCTATTCACATTGTGGAGTCTGAGTTCTTTGTCGAATTCCTGTCCTACCTGAACTCTGATTTCCACCTCCCCTCAAGAAGAAAAGTGATGAGGGATCTTAATGTCATATGTAAAATAAGGAATGCTGATTTAATCAACATTATCAGTAAGGTCAGTTATGTGTCACAACCGCAGAGAGCTGGACTGGAACAACAAACAGGGGAGTTTTCTTAGGATGACGAGTTCACTGGATTCATTGAATACTTTGAAGATAGAAGGCTGTCCTTGCTGTAAGGAGTTTTCGTTCTTCAGACAAGCACAATCCTAGCCAACATATTACGGATATCATCATAATTTGGATTGAATCATAAGGTCAATAAAAATCAAAATGAAGTTATAACGTGATGCTAAAAAAGAATATAACTCCAAATTAATAGGGCAACAACTAAATTTAAAAAATATTATATTCAGGTTGTCTGCATTACAACAGATAACGGTGCAAATTTTGTGCAAGCCTTTCAGGGGATGCTCATACAGGAAAACGGGTGACGAAGAGGAAGAAGAACTGGTACCGATTGCAGAGATAGTGGTTAAGCGTGAAGAGATGGAGCAAATTAGTGACACAGAGGTTCTGCAGGCAAAACTTCTCCAGATAGAAAATCTGCTTGAATAACATGATGACCTTAGCCTACCTAAACAACGCCGTTGCATTTCCTACACATTAAACATCTTGGCTACTAGGCATTTTTCAAATGTTCCTCGTTTGTCCTCTGGTGCCAAGGATCCATTTAATAAGACACTTGCCAAAGCACAGAAATTGTGGAATGCCCAAAACAGGAAAACTACAACTGACTGCGGAAAATAGGAAGGAAGTTGGGAACAAAGCTTAAAAACCACCAACGTATTACTTGCTTGGAACTCCCATACGATACTATAAAAGACCCTGGCTTAGAACCTGATGGTCGCATGACACATCAATAACATTTGCATGGACAAAATGTATTGTCTTCCAGATTTAATTATAAAGTGGTGACGAGGTAATGATGGACTGTATCATGAATACTGGAGTCTATTGCTGTGAGGCTTGATGGGTTGCAGGATAGAGTAAGAAATTGCGTAGGAAATGCAACGGCCGTTGTTTAGTAGGCTCAGGTCATCATGTTAGTTCAAGCAAAAGATTTTCTAATCTGGAGAAGTCTTTTGCCTGCAAGAACCTCTGTTTTTAGTGTCACCTAATTTGCGCCATCTTTTAAGGCTTAAACCCACTATCTCTGCAATAGACCCAGCGAAAATACCAGCTCTCTTGCCTCTTCGTCACCCGTTTCTGTATGAGCATCCACCTGAAAGGCTGCACAGAAATTATTTGCACCGTTATCTGTTGTAATGCAACAACCTGAATATAATATTTTAAATTTAAGTTGTTGCCCTATTAATTTGGAAGTTATATTTCTTTTTTAGCATCACGTTATAACTTCATTTTGATTTTTTATTGACCTTATGATCAATACCAAATTATTGAATGAATATCCGTAATATTGTTGGCTAGGATTGTGCTGGTCTGAGAAACAGATAACTCTCTACAGGCAAGGACAGCCTTCTCTCTCTTCAAAGTATTCAAATTAATCCAGTGAACCGTCATCCCAAGAAAACTCCTGTTTGTTGTTCCCAGTCCAGCTGTCTGCGGTTGTGGCCACATAACTGACCTTATATAATGTTGGTTAAATCAGCCTTCCTTATTATGCATATTGACATAAGATCCCTTATCACTTTATCTTCTGGAGGGGAGGTGAAAATCAGAGTTCAGGTAGGACAGGAAATCGACAAAGAACTCAGACTCCACAATGTGAATAGGCCCAATGTCATGTAGCAGAAATCTATAAGCAAAAATATTTGATCAGAAATGATATTAATGACAAATGAAACTTGGCTATTTTCAAAATTCAAACTTTTTTTTATGTGAGGACTGTATTCTGTTAGTTTTTTAACCTGTTAGTTGTTAGGGGCACCACTTAAGTTAACTTGTGCTTAAAATAAAACACTTACTTACTTGTCTTATGAGAGCTCAGACCCCGTTTTGACCTTTAGTTATACAGTATAGTTAATTCGCGTATTACAAGCTCTTTGTGCAAAGAAGGGATGTTTTCTAAAAGAAGTTACAAAACTAAATTCCTTATTCATGTAAATAAAATATGTGAAATATTTAATTCCGAAAAAAAATTGAACAGAAAAAAGTTTGCGAAATTTCAAAATAAAAAAAGTATCAGTATAAGTTGACTT
>JABUQX010001563.1:0-2500 GCA_015478945.1 Trachelipus rathkii | reverse complement strand
CCGCCAAGGACGCAATTTGGTTTTACCCTGAAAGGAAAGTAGGCTGTCACTAAAATTGGACTTAACTCAATCGTTCTATGGAATACCACTCCAGTCTCCCATGAATCAGAGTTACAATACGTCACCATAACCCCTCCTTAACATAGCTCCTACAGTTACAGGTGACCCTTCCCAATGGGATTCGTTCTCCTTTATTGATATTTTGCGGTGGTCAGGGGATCAAAAAATACCCATGCCTATTTTTGGATGATGTCCTCATCTCACTCTTCAAACGAAAGAGGGAAACACCAAGTCATGAAAAGGTTTACTAAAAAGATATTCAATACTTTCAAAACATCAGCGCTCAACCCCAAAAGTGTGCAAGTCGCCCCAGAAAGAGATCGACGACAATGGGATACACAATTGACGGGAAAATGGATAGACCAAAATGGTGATAAATAGAGACGAAAATAATAAGATACTCCGAACCTAAAACTGTCAAAAGAATTAAGAAGTTATCTAGAAAGTACGTTTTACCGCTGTCTATGTTAGCAGTTTTTTCAGATATTACAGCCCTTCTCTATTCTTTTCCTAAGGGAAAGCCCTACGGAAACCGTTGCCTCAGCTGGAATCCTGCGCTGACAAAGCTTTTTAAAGATAACAAAGAAGCCATCAAAAACGCTAAAGGCTTTGGCTTACCCAAGTCTTCAAAGCCCTTTTCAATAAATCAAGTTATCACATCCATCAGAAGCACGCGGCAGCGGTAAAGTATTATCTCACTACTGGACAAAGGTGACAACCAATCGCCTTTTACAGGCACCATATTGTCGCCCACTGAGTGAATGAATACTGACTACGCCAGCAAGTTGTTAGTGGTGTTAACTAAGCTACTGAAGAAAGTACGCGTTTACATTTTTGGCTGATTAGACCTCTTAACAATTTTCACACAATCAAGGAACTCGTCAAAAAGATGCGATGATAGCAGAAGAACTACCAATTTACGAGAAGTTAGAAGTTTGGAACCTCTTATCGCTTATAGCGGTCTCTTGGGGTTTGATCACAAAGAAAACAAACCCTCTCAGTGAATTTTATTACATAATAATATTGTTAATGAAGCAGAAATTATTGCAAGTGCAGATCAAGATTGCAATATGATAGAAGAGGCGGAGTCTCCAGTCAAGCCCCTCCCACTAGCGCTGGTGGATTGCTCAACGAAAGTGTGAATTGACCAATCAGAGAAACTTCAAGAAGGAACCCAAACAGAAGGTGTGATAGACAGCTCTTTACACACATTCCTCTTCGAAACCCCTTGCACTAAGTTTAAAGAAAAGGTATGCCTAGACCCACAAAAGGAATGTCGCGCGCTCGACCCCGGATCGTAAATTCCAATGAAAGGCAAACGGTTGGGACTCTAAATGACCACCGAGCGCATTCTTCAAATATCTTCCATGGGAAAAATCCTGAATGTGGAAAGAAAGGATTAAACGTAGAAGAAAGGTTAGAATAGAGGAAAAGAAAACTTAGAAAAATTTAATAAAATGACTACAATAAAAAAGTGGATGAATTAAGAATGCCTTTACCAATAAATCCTCTCAAATAAATTTGATCCAAGACATGCAAACGACGCTCATTCTAGAGCTATAAAACGATTTAGAAAGGGAATCGACTACTTTGAAAATAAGCAAAGACCAAAATGAAGAATGAAATTTTATAAAGTTCACTGTTAGAAGGTTAATGAAAAGAGCTCAACAATTCATTAAAAAGACAAGAATTCTGCGTTTCCTAAAGAAAAAAGATTCTTTTTATATGTTGATATATCATTAATTATGCTCGGCGTCATCCATCCCATGCGTCAGGAGTCCCCGACCTCGCTCCGGAATGACCCAATGCAGGGGCACCTGGGTATCCGCCCGTTTGTCTCACTGTGTTGAAAAGCTGATTTTGTATTAAAATATGCATTCGAAAGGTCAAAGAGGTAAGTCCGCTCCTGTGCTCAATTTGCCAGTGTCCTAAAATTCGGGCGAGGAATCACCCGCAGTTGAGTGGGCAAGTTACAAGGAAGTTACCTACAAGTTCGAAGTAATTCATATCGATATATTGAAGCTCCCTACCTGTCGGGGCTACAAGTATCTCCTAACCCTTATAGATCGTTACTCTCACTATGTGTGGGCTTTCCCACTTAAGGACGCCTCAAAGGAGACAATTGTTCCAGACTTTGATAAACCAGCTCATCCCCCACTGTGGAATTCCCAGCCGAATTGTTTCAGATAACGGAGCCAACTTTACTTCACATTTATTTGAGAGTGTGTGTAAGCTGTTGGGGATCGTCCACTCCACAACCAGTACATATAATTGTCAAAGCAATGGAAAAATAGAAATGGTAAATAAGATGATTGTCAACAGTCTTCGAACGATGTTAGCGGAGCCTACCATGAGAACACAAGATTGGTTAAGCGTCCTTCCCTTTGTATTATTCTCACTCAGGCTCGCCCCCATCTCCGAGAGTGGTATCACCCCCAGT
>JABUQX010001562.1:65000-67303 GCA_015478945.1 Trachelipus rathkii | reverse complement strand
CATGTTCATTTATGTTATAGTATTATGAAATTGATATCTTGTGTGTATATTATATATTCTAAATTTGGATTATATTAATAAATGGTAAAATAATTTAAAATAATATTTGCATTTTTTCAGGACACGCAACGGGATATGTAGTAAAAAGAGATGGATCTCAAGGAATCCCAACAACTAAAATTAATACATATATATATATATATATATATATATATATATATATATATATATATATATATATATATATATATATATATATATATATATAGATACATAACTGCTATATATTTGCTATGCTGCTATATATGCTATATACTTATATATATATATATATATATAAGGAAAGCCAAACCGAGGTACTTGGAATAGATATTGGAGATTTCGGAGGCATGAAAGAGGGTGGAAGAGTATTTAAGTATATAACCTTAGAGAATCATGGAAAAAGGAAAATTTATTCAGGAAGGTAAAAATTAAATTGTTAGAGTGTTTATTTGTTACGACTGTTCTGTATGGATATGAGATGTGAGTATTGAACTCTAAAATAATAAAAAAAAAGAATTGAAGTTTAGGAAAAGAAAGGATTACCAGATTTTTGTGGAGTAAGGAGAAGAGATAAAATTAGAAATGTAAGGATAAGGGCCATGTGCTGATTGGTTAAATGTCTGATAGAAAGAAAAAATCAAATGATACTAAGATGGTATGAACACGTCGTGCCTAAAATGAATGATATAATTGATTGGATAAGAAGGTTTTTATTTCCAAAGTGATAGGCAATAGGAGGGGCAAAGAGAAGTTTAGATGGATTGATGGAGTAAAGGAGCTATTAATAGCAAAGGGGATTAGTATGGATGAAGGAAATAGATTAACGTAAGATAGGTTCACTTGAAGAAGAGAAGTACATAGAAAGTTCCGTTAAGAATTACAATTAATTGAGCAACCCTGAGCAATAAATAGAGTGAACAGCATGCTCCCGACCCCACAACGTACTAACATCACAGGTTGTGTGAGAGTTTTATGTATATTATATATATATATATATATAATAAGTTTATATAGTAATATATATATATATATATATATATATATATATATATATATATATATAACAATAACTATATATATATATAAATGCTAATAAAAATTATCACTCTTTCTTTAGTGTTAAGTCTAGCAAAATTGCTCAAGCTAAAATCATAATATATCCCTATAACTAATATATAATAATATATATACTTCCTTTCAACAACAGCAACCCTATATATAGCCAATAACTGTATACTATGCCTAAGTAGTATATTAATAAATATATATATATATATATATATATATATATATATATATGTTATGACCCAAAAGTAAGTGTAGAGATATCGTATTTAATTATTGGACTTACCTGAAATTGCAAGTTATCTCCTTCGAAGTATTATTACCCTTGGGAGGTTACACAGCAGTTCCAACGTTTCTTCCCTCCACTGTTCATAGCAGTACCGGAAGTCATTTTCCTGAAGTGTGTTTAGTTCACGTGTTACGGTATTTTTTATGTTTTCCATCGTCAAAATGATGACCCTTCAACTTCATTTTCTACTTAGGGAAGAGGTAGAAATTGCACGGAGCTAGATCTGGGCTGTATGGAGGATGTGGAAGTACTTGAATGTTTTTCTTTCCCAGAAATTCTATAATTGAGAATGCAGTCTGAGATGGCGTGTTATCGTGGTACAGCACCCAATCGTCTGCAATGTCTCTTTTTCTGATTCGCTGAACTCGTTTGAAAGTCGTTCCACATCTTTGTAATAGACGTGATTAACTGTCTGTCCCTGAAGGTACAAATTCCTTGTGCACTGTACCGTATAAGCACAATAATCAGTGTTTTCATCTTGGACTTGCTCATACGTGCTTTCTTTGGATGAGGAGAATTTTTTGTGTGCCATTCCGCACTTTTTGCTGTTTGGTTTCCCAGGATCGTACTCGAAACCCATGATTCATCGCTTGTTATAACTTTATCCAAAAAATTGTGCTCCATTTCGAGTCTTTCAAGTAAATCTTGACAAATTTTGACCCTGTTCGCTTTCTGCTCCACAGACAAGTCTTTCGGCACTAGTTTTGCACAAATTTTTCGCATGTGCAAATGGTTCCAGTTGGCATTCCCATGGGCATTTGTCCAAATAGTTTCTTCTCCACTTTTGAGAAGAGCACTAAACCAAGCGGTCTCTCACCATCTGAACTCAGCTGCACCATTTTCATCGTTTGTTGACCAGATTGGTCTTCCACAACGAGGGTCGTCTTAACACGGCCCTCTTTGAAAG
>JABUQX010001562.1:37500-57500 GCA_015478945.1 Trachelipus rathkii | reverse complement strand
TATTAACTTTTTATTTTTAATCTTTAATACGCAGTGTCTGGTTTTAACATAGCTTTATACTGCTTTACTAATTTAGGATCAACAAATTAATATAACCTAAAAAGTTAACAAAATTTAAAAAGTAGATATATTCTGAAGTGTTGTTATGCGTAACTTTCTTGACATTCCTTTACTAACTCGATGCTCTTTTTCCTTATTAATCTATTATTATTATTATTATTATTATTATTATTATTATTATTTTATATATTTATTATATTTATTTATTATTATTATTTTTTACTGTATTATTATTATCTGATTATTATGTGATCATATCTCATTACTTTCGTTAGATACATTTGCTGCGGAGGCAAATCTGTTAAAATGCCTGCTTGTATTATGTAGTTCAGTTTATTTTATTATTATTTTTATTGATTATTATTTATTATGTTGTATTGTTGTGTGTGTGTGGATATTTTTTTTTCTATTTTTTCTATAAATTTTTATATTATTAGATTATCATTGTGTTAAGTTTGGCATGTTGTGATGTTGGTGTGTGTGTGTGTGTGTTTAAAGTTCTTGTGTCGAGTTGGCAAGAAATTTTAGTAAGATTACGTTTGCACTCTAGGTCTAGTCTATCATATGCTCAAATTATTCTTTTTAATTATTATTTTCTTAATATTTGTATTTAAATACGAAAAATAAAATTTGTAAAATAATTATTATTTTTTTTCATACTTTTAAAGTTATTATATAAATAAGTATAAGTTATGGAATAAATAATTCTTATTATGTATTATTATTTATTATTATTTATTTTATTACTTTCAGTTAATTAATATTTTAGCCTTATGCGCACATATTTTAAAGTGAGGATAAATTGTCTCTATGTGGTGACTTATTCCATGTATTGTTTGACAACAAAATTGGCTTTCCCAGAATTGAAGTATGGTATTAAAAGAATGTGGGAGATGGAGAATATCGAGAACTAGAACTGGTCTCTCTTCACTTATTAATTATTCATTTATCTATTATTATTATTAACTACGTTAAAAGAATTTTATTATAGTGAGATTAAAATATATATCATTAAATCATGAACATTATCATAATAACTAATTATTATAAGATTATTACTTCATTGTGCGGGGTTAATCAAATTGTTGGTTACCAACGTCGCAGTCAACCCCAAGGGTCACACGGTCATAATAGCATCTATCTGATGACAAAGATAGAATATAAATATTAAACAAAAACCCAATGAAATGGAACTTGTCCTAATTATTTATTTAATACAAGTTTCTGCGAATCGTGGTTTCAATATTTGATGCACACAATAAAAATTCAAATCAATCCTAGTATGATGTGTCGTCTTTCTCTCTAGTTTAAATGTTCCATGAAATGAATTGAAGAGACGTTAGTGTCCCACAGATATGATATGTAAGCGAATAGGTTCATAGTTTCAGTGTAAGATTTCTTCAAGCTGAGTTTCTTCTTTCTTTTTATTACTAAAATAATTCAGAAAACGTCAATCTTCTGCGAATGAAATTCATTTTAACGCTATCCCGTCAGCAGACAAGTTTCAACGAGCAGTTTTATTCATGTTGTGTGGTGTCGAGTTTACAGCCAGTTACAATGGACAATTTCTAGAAAGATTAAATATCTATTGATAACATAAACGTCAGTTCCTAGAGAGATTATTATTATTTATTGGAAGAGTACTTTAATGAGTTGCTCTGTTTAAACAATCTGACAAGCTCTCATTCATGCACAAGGAGTGTGAGCTTAAGGTAATACGCTTTAAACATCATGAAGATAGAGTCTCTTTTGACAGGGAGTTCGCGATTATTTTTTCCACTACGAAGGCGCACTCCGGTTATGAAAAGTTTGAAAACACCAGACCAAAACGAATGTGAGCATAAGGGAGAAATTGAACTCCAGTTGCTGCAAAATTAGTTAACACACACCAAAACTATCCTTCCGAGCGAACAGTTGATCAGTTGATTTGTTTTGACTAAAAAAGGCAATAAATAATATAAGATAATATTATTCATATAAGTATATATATTATAAATAAAATAATCATATAATAATAATAACTATCGATCTATATATATTATATATATATATATTATATATACTATATAATCATATAATATAGTATAATAATTATAAATATATAATAATAAATATATAGTATATATAATATTAATATATATATATCATATATATATATATATATATATATTAGATTATTATATTATATATAATAATATATATATTATAGCTAAGTCTCATAGTATATGTATATAAATAGTAAATATAATACTATATATATATATAATATATATAATATAATTTAAATCTATATAAAATATATTATATTATATATATATATATATATATATTATGTCTCTTTTTTTCTGACAATCTTATTTGACCATTTGTTATATTTACTATTATATATATTATATAGTATATATATAATTATATATATCACTCATATAATATATAATTAATTATATATTATAATTATAATTATATTTAATATATTATATATATCTATTATATTCATATTATATTAATTATATTATACATAATATATTATTATTATATATATATAATATATATTTATATTTATATAATATTTATAATATATAATAATATTTATTTATAATATTAATAATTATATATATAATAAATATATATATTATACATTTATATATATTAATAATAGAGCGTTGGGTCACTTCCGCTCTTTAGTTCCGATAGTTTACTCCGGTATAGTACGCTCCGAGCGGATCTACCGTGATATAGGTGCGGACTAGGCGAGAGGTGCGGAGTTCGTCAGGAAATTTAGCCGGACTGCACATACGATCAAAAAAAGTTTCCGCTCTTTGTTCCGCAAATTTAAAAAATGAAAATTTACTTACTTATTTAAGGATTCTAATTGGTTAAGTAAAGTAAAGAGATATAATTTTATTTTAGTTTTAAATAAATGGTACAAAATTCAGTCTCTCTAAAGAATTATAGTTTTTTAAAATTAATACTTCAAATAACGCACTCTCTCATCTCCTTTAATGGTACCATATATAAATAAAAAAAAATAACAAAAATTTTGTAAATATTTCATCTATTATTGACTGAAAGGCTATTACCTCATCTATTAACTCTTTAGAGTATGGGTATATTATACTTAATAATAAAGGTTTTTGTAAGAAATTAACTTCTGTGTAAAACCCCAAATTATTATGTATATATATCTATATTTAGTATTATTATATAATATATTATATTTATATATAATATTATTATTACTATATATAATATAATATTATATTATATTATAATAATCAGGATATATTAAGAATTACTAAATGCTTATATTACAGTATACAATATTATGTATTAATATATATTATTATAATATATTTATAATATATTATAATATATTATATTTAATTTTGTATTTATTATTACAGCTAAGTAACTGAATTAAACATATATATATTATTGTTATTATAATGTATTTATATATATATATATATATTATCTATATAATTATATATATTATATTATTACTATATATTATTAAATTTAATATATATGTATATATATATAATATTTTAGCTGCACTCTGAGCTGATAACCGTGGTTAGCATATAGCATCGAAATATGCGTGAAGTGAAAAGGCTTTCATCAGGGATCTATTAATAGTCTTGGAACGAAAATAGTACCTTCTACTGGGTGGTAATGGAATGGTAAAGTCATGGGTGGTTTCAAAATATTTTCAGAAGGAGCTGGCAAGATTGATTATAATTCACTTGGTGAGTACCTTAAATTAGTCAATAGGACTTGCTGGATAGGTTCACTAACCCACACTCTCTTCTACCTAAGGACATCTTTCCCTTTCAGCATGGGCTGAGTATTTTGTTTGAAATTGTTTCTATTAAAAAATTATAATTACAAGTCTTCACAGTTCTTAGTTCTGTATGAGCGATATTTTGTATTGTGGGATATTTTGAGGGCCAAAGAGTTAGCCTTACGTGCTTTTATGCTTTTTAAAATTGTAAAAGTCTAATCTTTTTGAAAAAGGTTTAATATCTGACTTCTTGTCCTTTGAAGACGACATTGGATGAGGAGATTGGGGTATAAATCTTGAGATTTTGTAAATATTTAATTTCATTTCAATTTTTCATATATATAAATCAAATAAATTTTTTGTCAGGATATATATACTATTTAATATTAATATCTTTTGTGAAGTCGCACATTATTACCGGGAGACGTGCGGACGCGGACTTGCGATAGCGGAGGGTTGATGGTCTGAATAAGTGCGGAGAAGCGCTAGCGGACTACGTTTTCACGAGGTGCGGAGGTGCGCTGCCGGACTATAACCTAAAATGAGCGGAAGGTGCCCACCAATCTGAAATAATAATATATATTATTATATATATATATTTTAATATATATATATATTTATATATATATATTATATATATTATATATATATAATGAGTATATTATTAATATTATATATTTATAATAATAAACTTTGTAAAATGCATATAGATATCTTTTTCATATAAATATAGATTGTTAGTCATATAATTATATATAATAATTTACTTTATATAAGTCAGTGGCGAGACTCTATTAACTTTTTATAACTCGATGCTCATCATCTCTCTCTCTCATTCTCTTCTCACTAAATAATATATTATATATATCTATATACTTTTATCAATATATACTATATATATTATATAATATATATTAGAATAAATGGATATATATATATATATGTATTGTGTATCTGTATTATATATATTTATATTATATATTATCATTAAATTAACAAATTTAACGTGAAAATATTTTTCGTTTGAATGTATAATGTTTCTATTATAAGACTTCGATCGTTAAACTTTTATACAAATGAATTATTTTTTTCAAACTATTCTGTTTTAAAAATGTAACTTTAATTAATAATATTTTCAAAAAATTATTTTATTATGTTTTTAAAGTATATTTTTGTTTTATATGAAATATTTATATATATTGTTCACGTAATTTATACGAAATCTTGGAACGCAATTTAACAAGAATTTTATAAGAAAATTGACATTAATTCATAGGAAAATCAAATAACAGATTACCAGAATATGCCTTTTTTTTGTCCATTTGGGCCTGACTTATTCCCTTGTTTTTAAAAAATGTGTTAGAACCAGTATTATTCTGGATGCGGGCTATCTTACAATACGATTATCGTTTGCATTTTGCAATTTATCTATTTATTTATCTATGTAATGGTAATGATATTTCAATTTATAATTGACTGCCAACTTTTAGAAATCTCAGCGAAAAAAATAAAATATGAAAAATGTTGATTTTTAAACACTTGATAAACATTTGTCAAATTAGATAATTCGTTTTCTATGAAGAATGCTCACTCGTCGCTGAAGGCACTGAGTTAGCAGAGTGCAGGACAGAGAGCGAGAAGTGAGCTCCTTTCTGATTATTTATATCTATATATATATATATTAATTATATATAAATTTATATTATATACTCCAAATATATACTATATACATATATATTTTAAATTTGAATCAATAACCATTTTATTAATAATAGTAGTATTTTTTTATTTTTTATATATTATTGCTAGTAATAGTTATGGTAGATTAATAGTTATATAAATCTATAATTATATGTATTACTCTTTAAAAATATATTATAAATTTAAATTATCCCATACCATTTTTTTTAAATGATTTTATTTTATTTTTTGGTGAGGCTTAGGTGGCCCACCCAGCTCATGATTAGCGGGTTACCGTACGCTAAGCTCGGCATCCTCCACAAACTTGTGAGTTTTCTTGAGAAAGACTGTAAGTCCGACTATAGCGCTCTAGTTTCCGCTAACTGATATTATCAGTGTCACGCAAGTGGCAAGTACTCACCGCGTATCTCGCCAAGTCCGACGTTCCGCATGCCGGCACTGCCCTTTGGCTGCGTTCCTTGGCTTCCGTTGTTCTGCTATATAGTATTATGCGAACTAGACTATCTCACGAAAAATGATTTTTATAATTATTATATGTTACTGCAAAATATAGTATAATCTTGTTGGACTGAAACAGTTTCGAAAAATTTATTTATAAGCGAAGCATTCTTGGTTAAAAAATTGCATGAAAATATGGGTAAAATTTTAAAGATGAAAAGAAGAATATCCTTCATTCGTCTCAATAGGACAAGAGAATTCCATCATTACCTGTTTCAAAATAGAGATTAGGTTGCTTCAAAATTAAAAAGCAGTTTAGGCGACCTTTCTTATTTGCCTTTCAAAATATCTCAAACTCATTATAAATATTCGCTCTATAAAGCCGCAGAACTAGGGAGAGGTGTATTATATTTTATGACAAGTTCAAAACATCATTTAGAAATTTCTGTACCAATTGCTTATATAGGGAAAGAATGATTTGTCCTCTTCTGAGTGAGTAGGAGAGTGCGGGTTGTAGTTCTGCCTTCCAATTAAGCGTTTTCATCTGGCAAATCTTATTTCGATCTCGCGAAAATCATATCTGCCTCTTCCTCTTATTCGTAAATTTTTTGACCACAATTATTACCTTTCTCCCGATTAAGAAAGGTCTATTTTTCGTTACTAATTGATATTTAGTAGAATCCATGTGAAAGCCTTGAGAGCCAATCTGAAACTGCGCGTCTACATAAAGTGCTTTGACGTTTATCGAGCTTTACGTGGTAAGCTCTAATTATATACATTTAATATTTATATTTAATAATTATTTAATATATATTTTATTATATATCGTATTATATATATATATAAATATAATATCGTTTATATCTATATATTTTAATATATATTATAATTATTTAATACATATATATATATATTTTATTATATATATATTAATTATATTATATATTTATGATCTAAATATATTATATTTATTTTAATTTATATTGGTCATATAGAATTATTAATATATAATTATTATATATATATTCTTATATATATAATATATTATATTATATAATATATATATATTATATAATCTTAATCCTTCAGAATTATATATTATATTTATAAGATTCATTATATGTCTGTAAACAGATCAAGTAGTAATTGTGTGAGTCGTATGATGCGGGAATGAGATTATTTGTTGTATGATATGCATGAGGTTCTGGTATATGTATGCTGAGATATGATAGGAGTTAGGTACGGTGATGAGGAAGATATATAGTTATAGGATATATGAATTATGAGTTTAGAGTCGATGGTTGCTGCTCAGGTTTAACATCAAGTGATAGTATTAATTATTAATATATATTTTATTATATATTTATATTATTAATATATAAATATATATTATATATTATATTATATATATATATATATATATATTATATTATGTACATTCATTTCTGTGTAAATAATATATTTATAATATACTTATATAATTATTATATATTAGCTATATATTATGTATATATTATATATAATTATATATTATTTATTGTATTATATTTATAATATATATATTTAATATCTTAATATATATTAGTAATATATATATATATAATATACAATATATAGGACTTAAAGTAAATCTCGCCCCTCAAAATAATTTTAGTATTGGAAAGGTTTGTAATAATTTTTATAGCAAAATTAAATTAAAATTAATCGATTTGCTATAAAATGAACTACTTTTTTATTATTTTTTGTGGCGAATTAAAATTGATATTTATTTATTTTCCAATTCATTTTTATTTTAAATTTTTAGTTTATATTATATATATAAGTTATATATATATATATATTATATAATATATATATTAAATTTTATATATATATATATAATTATATATTAATTTATATATATATATTTATATTATAATATTATATTATTAAATTATAATTATTATAAATTATATATTATATATAATATATGTATATATATATATATATATATATTATATTAATATATATATATATCTATACTATTATATATATATATATATATATATATATATACTAATAATATATAATATATTTAATATATATATTATATATATATATTATCTATATTATAATTATATATATTAATTATAATATTAATATTAAATCGGTCAGATATTTTTTAATGCTCACTAGTATGTAGTAGAGAACGGAGCTCCTACAGTATAAACAAATTTATATATTATTATTGGAATCAGCCGAAAATTCCAAGGATAGTGATTTAACACTTTTTTTTTTTTTTTTTTTTTTTTTTTTTTTTTTTTTTGAAAGTAATATTTTTTTTTTTTATTTTTTTTTAACTAAAGGATACCTTATCTAGGGTAAACCGCAAAGGATGGCAGAGAGCGGAGGGCTCTCTTCAGACATTCTATCGGTGGCGACGGTTGGGGGAGCTAATCCCCATTCCTCCATGCGGATATGGTCTCCTGGGAACACCTCCGTGTCTCATTGGGATTCTTTGAGGGTTTTCTGCGGAGGGGTTCCTCCTGACACATTCCCCACCCGGGGTATGAAAGCATCCCTCTGCCCCGTCTGCTCGAGCCACCCTCTAATAAACATATATAACTATAAATTTTCAAAAAATACTATAAATTATTTCATCCAAGATTTAGATGGGGGAGCTTTCGAGCCGGACGGGGGACAGGACAGGTGGGAGTTTACGATTCAAGTACCCACGGATGATTGGTCGTGTAGACCAAACCGAGACAATCCACTCAAGACAAAAGAAGGAGGTCGCAGGCGTTCCGGAGACCATAATATTAGCCCCAGGAAAGGGGTGGGGATAAGTCCTCATATAAACCCGCGCTCTCACCAGAAAGCCGAGAGACCTTGCCAGACTCCTGCCATTCTTTGCGGTTATTACATGATCTAGAGGTATATTTAAGTTCCTTATAGTTAAATAAAAAAAAATAAAAAAATTTCTAAGCTTCAAAAAAAAAAAGAAAAAAAAAAAAGTTAAATCATTCCCTTAAATAGTATTAATATAATATTCCAAATATATTAATATATTTGAGTTTTATACTGAAGGACCTGTAGTTTTATCCATGAGCTACATTATACTGTGAGTCATTAAAAAATCTGTAACCTGTATCTATTATATAAATATGGTATCTATATATATAATATTAATATTAATATATATATATATTGAATCTATATAATATTATTATATATTTATATTATATATATATTATATTAATTATAATATATTATAATTATATATATAATTATAATATTATAATTCATATATTTATATATAATATATAATAATAATATATAGTATATTTATTTTAAAAACGTAAACTAAAAAATTTAAATAAAATGATATTGGAAAATTAATCCAATTTTAAGCCCACAAGAATACTAAAAAAAGTAGTTCTTTATTGAAGCAAATCTGATAATTTTTTAAATTTTATTTGCTATAAATTATTACCTATCAATTATCATATAACTAAATTATTTTAGGGCGCGGAGGTTTTACTTAAGGTCCATAAATTATAATATATATATTATAATTATATATAATATATATATAATAATATATATTAATATTTATATATATTATAAATATATATATATATAATATATATATATATATAGATATTAATATATATTTAATATTAATATATATATATTATTAATAAATTATAATATATATATATAATATATTATTATTTAAATAGATAATTAATAATTTAATTCAGATTTAGTGTAACAACCAAATACATAATTTATATTCTTAAATTAAATTTTATAATATATATGAATATACACATATATATATTATTATTATAATTATTATATTATCAACTAAAGTTATAACTATTATAATTAATATTATAGTTTTATAATATATATTATAGATATATTTAATATATATAATATATACCGTATATATAGATATAAATATTTAATTAAGAAGGTTGTTTGAAAGTCTTGCTTACAGCTAGCCGTTCGCCATTTAAAAAAAATATAATATATTTTGTCTTGAACTAAAGGAGATTAGAAAGTCGAAAATGTTTAATATTAGAAACGAAATTATAGAGGAGGAAAGAGGGATGTTAAGAGGCATATAGAACGGAAGGAAATGGGTAATAGTCGAAAGAGCAAAATCACATGGAACAGTTGGACCGCCTACGTATCACGAATAAAAAGGATTGCGGAATATGCGAGAAATATATCTTGGCTTACGAAAGCTGTATTGGTAAATATATCACCAAAGATGTTTTCAGAAGGAAGTAGTCTACTAGCGTATAAATGCGGATTTTTTTATTATGCATGTGGAAATATCAGAATTGGGGCTGATGTCGAGGATAAAATACACTATGTGGGTGAGGATACTAGAACTCAAAAAGTTTAAAGAGGGAGTCGAGTGTGGGGGATAGAGCCAGTGAAAGAGTATTGGTACATCACAATAGGAGAATTGAGGGATGTATCCGGTGAAGGTTGTAATTTCTAAAGGTTGGACATAAAAGTGCGTAGTCAGCACGGTGGCCGAGGAATGTTTGGACGTGAGAATAGAGGTGGTTACTTAAAACCTAGACAATGAAGAGTTTGGGTAATATTGACCGAAAGGTTGAAAAGCAACACCAATAGGAGAGATACTAATTTTTTAAGGTATAATCTACTAGGGGGAGAATAACTTATCTTTAGATCACGGGGGGGCGTGGTGTGGAGTTTTGGTAGCTTCCAACACTATTAAAGACTAAAATATCTAGCATTGACAGAAGTAAACTAACCAATGTGCGTGAAGAGTTTGTTGTAGTACTGAATATATCAATTTAAAACTGGTTAATTTATTAAGAATATAAGGTTAAGATTTGTTTGATAGTCTTAGCTATACTATATAAGATTATATTATTTATTTTATTAATTATATATTATAATATATTATAATATATATATTATATTAAATTTTATAATATAATATTATATATTAATATTATATATATTTATATAATATTAATAATATATATTTAATTATTATATATATATATAATATTATATATTTTAATTATATAATTATATAATATTAGTATTATTATAATCACAATTTATAATAAATTAAATTATTAATTATTTAATATTATAAATTATTTTAATTAAGATTACATTTATACTCAATTATATTTCAAATATTGAATATAATTTAACCTATTACACACATAAATAGCAATAATGGCCATTATATTATAATTAATAATTTAATTTATTATTTAAGGTATTATCTAGAATATAATATTCTTCAGTAATGAAAACAAGTGTTATTGTTTTTCAAAAAATTACAAAATTTTTCAACAAAATTAAATTATCCATTATAATTTAAATTATTGCAATCATTTTTTCTTTATACATTAGCTAACAGGAACAACTATTAATTACATATAATTTTTTAGACTGACTTTAAGTCCTAATATCGAGTAATCTGGCACCATTCTGTAGAAATAACTTGGTGACCCACGTGTAATTAAATCGCATTGCACGAGCATTTGACTTGAAATTATATTCTGTTATTAGTTTGGCTCTTTGTGAACGTTGAAATTTCTGTCTCTATAATTATTATGACTTTTATTTTTATTTTAGTCAAGTTAAAATATGATTGTTCCCCAACGATCTGTGATTTATAAAAATAACTCATTGTTCTTATCATTTTTAACAAATCTATCAACTGCTAATTTAGAAAACTTTTGAAAATGGTAATCATTTAAGGTACTCTGAATGTTCCACGCAAAAGTTGGACAATAAATGTTTCTACTTTTAAGTGTAGGTACGATCATTGTCGATCCTAAGAACCGATAAGAAAATAGCCAACAAAATTTGAGAATGTAATTAAGAATTACTCAATATTAGCTAATATTCATTAAAAGAACAAATGTGGGACAAAACGTCATAAATCTTTGATAACTTTCGAGTAAGGTGTTGGTAAAATTTTGTTTGGTCGGAACGCGTATTAATAACAACGTCCTATTTAGGATAGGATAGAAAGCTATTATACTAAAAAAGGCTCTTCTTAATCACAATTAATTTAAGAAACGAATTTAACTTTGTACAAACAGTTTATTTCTTTTCAATTATATGGTCTACTGCGGTTCAGGGTGTTATTATTTTATCTGGCTATTGCCGAAGAACAGGTGAACAATGAAGGCTTTTTTGGAAGTTATGGGATTGGAATAGCTGTATCGCCGAGAAAAGAAGCTCTCGTACAGAGATGAGATGAAGACACGTTTATTAATTGCATTATTATATTCATTAACTTGCTATATAATTCTACAGCATAAAATACAGACATCTGTAAATTGCGTGTTAAATTTTAATTTTAAAAGTTGATCCTCAGCAGATTTTGAGGTTCCCTATGTACACTCCCGAGGTTCCACAGTTCCCCAGTTGCGTCGGGACAGAGTCCCCCCCAAAGTGACCCAATCGCTTTTTATGGAATCATTACCAGGCATGACCGTCTATGGATATGCAAAGTACAGTTAGTTTTTTATTAACTACGACATCGTTACGAGAGCTCTGTACTCATATAAATAAATATACTATATAGTTATGATACTATATATATATATATATATATCTTATATATTATATATATATATATATATATAATATATATATATATATATATATATATGTGATATTAGTTATATTATACATTATACTAGTATATATATATATATACTATGATATAATAATATATTATATATTAATATACATGATATATATATAATTATATATAATAATATATATATAGATATAATATATAATATATAAAATATGTCATATATATATAATACTATATATATAATATATTAATATATATATATATGTATATATATATATTATATTATATAGTATATAAAATATATATAATATATTATATAATATATATATATATTATTTATATATATATTTATATATATTATATATAATATACTAATATATATATATATGATTATATATATATTATTATATATATATATTATTTATGTATGTCTTATATCAAGGCAGTAGGCCAGGGGGTTTGAGCATCTTAAGTAGTTATTACTTTTATCCTACAAAAAATTTGACCGATTGCGTTCTCTTAATTTAACTATAAAATAATTAAAATCAATGAAAGCAAATTAGAGGATATATTATATATTTTTATTTGTTAAATTTTAGTTCGTAAAATATTTCTTAGGTTTATGTAGCTGTTGAAAAAACAAAACTAGAAATACTACGAAGGTTCAAATAAATAGTGACTTTCCGATTGGACAATGATATGATAGTGCAGCAGCCGTTAAGAAAAGCTTTAGAATTGTTCAAGTTGTCGAAAATATCTAGCGCCATTGTCAGAGCTGTTCACATTCGTGTACAGTACAACGCTTTAAAAACCTATCACAGTTTAAACAACTGGGCACCGTTTGGTCACCAATGCAGGCATTTGCCTTAGTTGAAAAAAGTTGAAAAGATTTTCCCATAGAGAAGAAAATGGACACAACCACGAAATGCGAAACAAAGTTAATGGAAAGTAACGATAGATTGTGAAGATTTAGAAGAGTTTTTAAAGTTATTGTACAAAGTATCTGAGGAACTTGAGGTAAACTAAAATACTGAACCTTCCTCAGACCCCTAAAATCTTTTGAAAACTATAATCATGAGCGGATTTGTTATAAGGTTTAATTATGACTTCAATTTAATCTCCATCATTCTTGTATTAGGTACTACTACATTGCAGTCTCCATCATTAAACACAACAGCTGCTCTTAATCATCATATAAATATGATTCTTGTTTGGGAAGATTTTCTAGCGAACATCGATTAAAAAATTTCAAACATTTTGGAAATTAATATAGAACTTCCCCTTTCATTTAATGAAACAATGAGAATCAGTGTAAAATGAAGACATAAAGCAATTACAATTCCTTTTCTTGATTATTATTCAAACCAGTTGGAGAGCAAGTTTGAGACATAGATCCGTACTTGTTAAGGGGAGACTTCATAGCAAAATCTCAACTATTCCAAACCGATAAAAGTAAATATTTTTTTGATAAACAATTAAATTGCTATCTTTAATTTTATGAAAAAAACAAACAAAAAAAACTGTTCGTTTTTGAACAGTTTTAGGGTGAAGAGAGGAATTTCTTTTTTTTGGAATTTCCACAAAAACTGCCATAAAATCTTTAATTTTCAAGATATTTCAATTTTTTTTGCACTAGAATACTCCAATTTAGTGTGGCAATAAATTTTAGTTAGACACCTTATTTGAAAATTTGTTTTTTTAAAAAAAAAATTTACAATCTCTGAAAAGTACTTTAAAAATTTTTAAACAGAGAATAGTCAACCATGGCTGACACCACCTTACGTCCTACCAAAACATTTAATATTAACGTCAGTTTGTTTACACGTTTATATGTGAGCTTGATACCAAATTTGGAGAAAAAAAATCTGTTCGTTTTTTTTAATGAATTTTTTTTTATATCTCATGTAAGGAAAAAATGAAATGCTAGAAAAACACAAATAAACATTTGGAAAATTTTTCATTTTTTAGACGGCAAAAAAAAAAACTTTATTTTCATATATATATATATATATATACAAATATATTATATAATAATATTATATATTTTATATATATATATATATTATATATATATATATATATATATATATATATATATATATATATATATATATAAATAATATATATTAGGTTCCAAGCAACCTTCTATGGATTTAAATAAGTATCGAGCTGATGTCGAAGCTGGTGACTTGAAAACTGTTCCGAGATGTCTTCTTTTTTGGAGAGGCGGATCGAACTAGTAGTAAAGCCTCCTGTACATTGTCTAACGGCGACGCTTTTGTCAATGGTTCGTGTCCTGGCGCGAGTGAAATTTTTTCGTCTTATTATTGCAAATTTCTCGCAACGAGCATGTTGTGCGCATGTCGGAGATCTTTGACTTTGGTCGGGGGGGCTTTAGGCCTTTCGATTTCATTGGTACTATGAGCACCTGAAAAAATGCCGTGTAGCCCAGAATGGGGTTCCAAACACCCTTCTGTGAATTTATATATGTAGCGAGTTTTAAGCAGTGATATCGAAGCAGGAGAATTGAAATCTTCGAGATGACTTCTTTTTTGGGAGGCACATCAAATAGTGTGAGCCTCCTTAACATTGTCTAAACGGCGATGCTGTTTTCGAAGGTTCGCAGTCCTTGGCGCGAAGGTGAATTTTTTCGTCTGATTATTGCAACTTTGTCGCAACAAGAATTTGCGGCATGTCCGGCGTTCCTTACTTTGGTGCTGTTGCTCCTGTTAACACATTGAACACCCCTGAAGAATTGCATGGTAGAAAAGCAATAATTCCAACCATCATTCTTGGATTTAAATAATTCTTGTTTGTCCCTAAAGGATATTGAAGCACCCGATATGACAATTTTAAAGATGCCTTCTTTTTCTGCGGGAGGTGACGGACTAGTGTAGAGCACCTTACATTGTCTAACGGGACATTGTCGGATGTTCGAGTCATGTCGCAATGTGAAATTTTGTCTTATTATGCAATTTTGTCGCCAACAAGCATGTTTTTGTTCACATGTTGGCGTTCCTGATTTGGTCGGCTTGCTCCTGTAACCCAGGCAGCACCCAGAAGAATGCCGTGTAGCCCCAGCAGAGATTCAAATCACCCTTCTGTGAATTTAAGTAAGTGTCGAGTTTCAAAGCAATGATATTGAAGCAGGAGATTTGAAAACTTCCTAGATGCGTTCTTTTTCTAGGGGGGCGGATCGGATTAGTGGTAGAGCCTCCTGTATATGTTCTAACGCGACGCTGTTGTCGATCAGTTCGAGTCTGGCGCGACGATTTTTTTTCGTCTTAATTTGCAAATTTGTCGTAAGAAGCATTTTTGTGCGCTGTGGCGTTCCGTGACCTTGGTCGGTTGGTCCTGTTACCCATAAGCACCCATGAAGAATGCCGTGTAGCCCCAGAAGGGGTTCCAACCATCCTTCTGTGGATTTTAATAAGTATCGAGTTTCATAGCACTGAAATCGAAGCAGGAAACTTAAAAACTGTAACGAAATACCTTTTTTTCTGGGGTGTCGGATCTGACTAGTGGTTTAACCTCTTGTACAGTTGTCTAGCACGACGCTGTTGTCGATGGTTCGAATCCTGGCGCGAGTAAAATTTTTCTTCGTCTTATTAATGCAAATTTGCCCCAACAAGCATGTTGTGCCCATATTGGCGTGGCCTGACTTTGGTTGTTGGTTTTCTCCTGTGACACGGGAGCAACTAGCAGAATGCCGTTTAGCCCCGCAGAGGGTTCCAACCACCCCTTCTATGGATTTGAATAAATATCGAGTTTCAAAGGAGTGATATCGAAGCAAGAAATTTGAAAAACTTCTACGATGCTTCTTTTTCTGGTAGCGGATCGAACATAGTGTAGAGCCCCTGTACTTGTCTAAGGCGACGCTGTGTCAATGGTTCGAGTCCTGGCACAGTGAAAATTTATAGTCTTAATTATTGTCAAATTTGTCGAACAAGCATGTTGTGCCCTATTGTCGGCTTATTTTGGATTGGTCGGTTGCCGTAACCCAGGAGCACTCCAGAAGAATGCCGTGTAGCCACAGGGGGTTAAAAGTACCCTTCTATGGATTTAAATAGTATCGAGTTTCAAAGCCAGTAATCGAAGCAGGAAAGTTTGAAAACTGTAAAATAGATACCTTTTTTTTGGTGTCGGTCGGACTAGTGGTGGAACTTCCGTGTACATTGTTCTAATCGGTGACCTTTGTTGACGGTTTCGGTCCTGGCGTGAGTGAAATTTTTCTTCTTTTTTATTGCAAATTTATCGCAACAAGAATGATGTTCCCATGTCGCGTGGCCTGACTTGGTTCTTGGTTTGCTCCTTAACACGGAGCAAACTAGCAGAATGCTGTGTAGACCCAGTAGGGTGTTAAAAGCACCCTTCTATAGATTTAAATAAGTACGTTTCAAAGCAGTGATATCAAGCGGAGACTTGAAAATTGTTCCGAGATACCTTCTTTTTCTGGAGTGGCAGATAGGACTAGTGGTAGAGCCTCCTGTTCATTGTCTAACGAGGACGCTGTTGTCAGTCGAGTCCTTGGCGCGAGAGAATTTTTCATCGTCTATATAACAAATTTTTATCGAACAAGCATCTTGTGCCCAATGTCGCTGCTGTGACTTTGGTGGTTGATTCCTTTAGCCCAGGAGCAACCTATCAAAATGCCGTGTAGCCCCAGCAGAAGTTCTATATCTATACTTTATATATGTACCTCTTATTCCAGACCATAGTCTCACTACTATACATTAGCACAGGTAATAGCATACCGTCATGTAAGACCCTAGCACACTCAAGACTTATTCCCTTTGCATTCACTAAGGATTTAATTGCACCAGCCATCTTCCTTCCATTCACAACTTTCATACTACATTCTGCATCATCCGTTCCTTTTTCTTTCACCATATATCCTAAATATTTGAACTCAGACATTTGTTCCAGCTGCTCACCATCTAACATAACTTTACACAGAGAACTATCCTCACTCAAAACCAGAACCTTACTCTATTCTACGTTTACTTTCAAACCCCTCCTTTTACACACCTGCCAAATCTCTCCTACATCCTTTCAAAGCTATTTCAGATTCGCCACACTAAACTTAATCATCCGCATATAATGTTAGGGCACCCTCCACTCTCTTCATTCTCCATTACTCTAACCATCCTTTGCTACCTCACCCCCCTCTGATACTTTCAAAACCCCAATCCATATATATATATATATATATATATATATATATATATATATTATAATATATATATATAAATATATATTATATATATATTATATATATATATATATATATATATATAATATATATATATTATATAGTATATATATATATATATATATATATTATATATATATATAAATACATACATATATATATATATATATATATATTATATATAATATATATATAATTATATATATATATATATATATATATTATATATAGATATATTATATATATATAATATATATATATATGATATATATATATATTATATATTATTTTTTAAATTGAATCAATTCAAACCTTTGATATATTTCTTTTACAATCCAAAGAAAAATAATTAATTACTTTTCTCGGGCTCCGGCTCCGGCTCCGGTCGCGCCAAATCCGACTATAGTTTCTGCACTGTTTGAGAAATGTGCAGTACTTCTGGCAATAAGTTTTTCAGCGTACAAAAATATTCTTTGAAAAAATTTATGCAAAGAATCTGGTTCCGTTTCATACTCCAGCTGCGGCTCCAGATCCGGCGCTGGATCCGACAAGGTTTTCTGCACTTTTTAAAATTGTTTGACGTCTTCTGGCAATAAACTTTTCACCAAAAAAAATATATTTTATAGGAACAAAATTATACCCAGAATCCGGCTCCGTTTACTTCGGCTCCGGCTCCGACTAAGTTTCTGCACTATTTGAACATTGTTTCAGCACGTCTCGGCAATGAATTTTTCATCTAAAAATATTTCTTGAAAAAATTATAAACAGGATCCGGCTCTAACCCCGTTCCGGATACGGCTCCGGATCGGATCCGACTAAGGTTTTGAACTATTTGAAAATTTGTCAGCGAGTTCTCTGGTAATACATTTTTTCAGACTAAAAAATATGGCTTGAAAATATTATAAGCAAGACCGATCCGACTCCGGATCCTGCTACGGATCCGGATCCATCAAAGGTTTCCTGCACTATTGAAAATTGTTCAGCACTCCTTCTGGAAAATTTCACCTAAAAAAATATCTTAATAAAAATTTCATACAGACCCGGCTCCGCGGTTCCGCTCCGGGTTCGGAATCGGAAGTTCCGAATCCGGATCCGACTAAGGTTTCTTAACTATTTGAATATTGTTCAACACGTCTTCTGGCCAATAACATTTTCGTCTAAAGATATTTTTTTAAGAAATTAAATTATACCCAGGCTCCGGCTCCCGGCTCCGGCTCCGGCTCCGAACACCTACTACAGCTCCATTCGGCTTTCGAATCTGATAAGGTTCTGTACTATTTGAAAACTGTTCAGCACCTTCTTCTATCAATAAATTTTTCACAAAAAAAAAAAAATTTGAAAAAAATCAACTACGGCTCCGATTTCGACTCCGGCTCCGACCTCGAATCCGATCCGATTAAGATTCTGCACTATTTGGAAAATGTTCAGCAAAATCTTCTGAATAAATTTTTCATCTAAGAAAATTATCTCTTGAAAAAATTTATACCAAGGATAAGGCTCCGAATCTGGATCCGGATCCGGACCCGGCTAAGGTTTCTGCACTTTTTTGAAATTTGTTCAGTACGTTTTCTGGCATTAAATGTTTCACTTAAAAAAATATTTTTTGAAAAAAATTCATACCCAGGCTCCGGCTCTGACTCCGCTGGTAATACTCCAGCTCTGACTTCACTTTCGGCTCCGTATCTGACTAAGTTTCTGAACTATTTGAAAATTGTTCAGTACGTCTTCTGGCAATAAAGTTTTCACCTAAAAATATATATTTTTTAAAAAATTCATACCCAGGATCCTGCTCCGAATCCGGATCCGGATCCGGAACTGACTAAGGTTTCTGCACTATTTGAAAATTGTTCATGTGCGTTCTGCTGGGCATTAAATTTTATCACCTAAAAAATATTTTTGAAAAAATTCATACCAGGTTCCGGCTCTGGCTCCGGCTCCAGCTCCGGCTCCGACTTCACCTTCGGCTCCGGATCTGACTAAGGTTTGTTCACTATTAGAAAATTATTTAGCACGACTTCTGGCAATAAATTTTTCATCTAAAAAAATATTCTTTTGAAAAAAATTTATACTATTGCGCCGGCTCTGATTCTGGCTCCGACTTCGACTCCGGCTCTGACTCCGGATCCGGATCCGACTAAGGAATCTGCACTATTTGAAACCTGTTCAGCACGTCTTCTGGAAACAAATTTTACATTGAAAAAATT
>JABUQX010001562.1:20000-25000 GCA_015478945.1 Trachelipus rathkii | reverse complement strand
CATCATATATGTTTTACGTTATGTTTTGCCTCAGATAATTCAACATTGGTCTAGTATGTGTGTATTTATGAACATGGTAAATGAGAACAAATTCTTTTTTTTTGTGCCGTGATTTACCTTTTGAGGAAACTCCAATCAGATGCATGCCATAATTGTTCAAAAATACTTATTCTAAAATATATTTTTATTGATTCTCCTATTATTTGTGGCCATCAGAGAAACATTACTGTTAATGTTTTAATTTTTCTTTAACTGTTAATTTATAAAATATTCTTGCTTTAGCTTTTTTTGAATCTTTACATTTTTTACTTTCTTAGAAGTCATATATATATATAATATATATATATATTAATATATATTATATATAATATATAATATATATATATATATATATATATATATATATATATATATATATAATTTTTATATATATATATATATATATATATATTCTCATTTTCCTCTCTCTCCCTTCTGCAGCTGATTAAATAAACCCACAAAGTAGCAAGGTAAATACAAGAAAGAAATGATAAAAAGAATAACAAAAGCCTAGATGAAAAGAAAGCCATAAAAGAACAAAAATGAAAACAAACAAGAAGAAGGCACAGTGAGAAAAAGAAGGGCCCAAAAAATAGGGTAGGAACAAAAAAGTGTTTTGCACGTGCGGATAAACTTTTTTATTTTTTTAAACTTAAAGAGATTGCTTAATAACTTAAAATTGGATTATAATTTAAGTAACTTCTTAAAAAATGACAAAATAATAATGACAAAATCTAATAGAATTCCATTAGCAAGTAAATTTTATTTTACTAGATATCCTCATTAAATGTAAAAATAAAAACAAAGAGAATAAAAATAAATAAGAATAAAAGTAACACACTTAAATTTTGTGTTATTCAGGTTTCAGTTGTAAGATTTTGTTTACTACACTCTGCATCATCCTTTCCCTTTTCGTCCAATATATATCCTAAATATTCAAACTCAGATACTTGTTCCAGATGTTCACCATCCAACATAACTTCACACCGAGGATTGTCCTTACTAACAGCCGTAACTTTACTCTTTACCTACGTTTACTTTCAAACCCCTCCTCTTACACACCCTGCTAAATCCCTCTACCAATCCTCTCAAATTCTCTTCAGATTCGCCACACAAAACCAAATCATCCGCATATAATAGGTAGGGCACCCTCCACTCTCCATCATTCTAACACCATTTCCTGCCACCTCCATCTCTAATTCTTTCATAATCTCATCCATATACAAATTGAATAACCAAGGAGACATAACACATGTCTGCCTCACTCTGCTTTTAATATTAAACCAATCACTTTCAACTCCATTTATTCTTACACACAGTTCACTATTTTTCACTATTTCACCATTTTTTCTACTAAATATCATCATTAAATGTTAAAAAAAGACAAAAAGAATAAAAACAAATAAGAATAAAAGTAACACTAAAGCTCTCAAAGAAGGGGGGAACCTTCATAATCTATTAATTTTTGTGTTATTCAGGTCCCAGTTGTGAGCTTTTGTTGGTTGTGATTCACAGTGGAAGCAGCTAGTGGAGTGTCAAAGGAACACTGAAGCAGACGACCAGGAAAGGGAAAGTTCTCCGAGGATCTGCAGTGCTCTGGAAGCTCGGCTGCATTGATAATAACTCGCTCTTCCCTTCCGAATAACATCAGAAATATTACACCCCGAAAGGTAGGAAGCTAATCCACCGTAACCTTGGAAGAATTAAGAGTGAGAAGTTAACTGAACAATAATAAGGAAAATTAATTTAAGAGCGCTTGCATATAAAATCAGTTGAATAGACAAGATTGAAACTGAACAAGATTTGGGCACAAAATGAAGGAAGCTTTTGTTATTAGTGCAAGAGAAGTATGTGAATGTCTAAAGTAGGAAGTAAGAATCACAACGAATGGTGGAATGAAGGAGTGATGCAAGGTTCAAAAGTAAAAAAAGCATGGTTGAATTGTGTTAAAAGCAGATGATTGAGGTCTCAAAAGAAAGGACACTTGGAATTATATACGGAGGAAAAAAGGAAACTAAAAGTTCCATACATAGAGAAAAAAAATGAGGTAAATGAACAGTTTGCGAAGAAAGATGAATGGGGACTTACAAGGAATAGGAAGCTTTTCTGGAAAGAAGCGGAAAGGTTAAGAATGAGAGTACGGGGAAACTGCTTTAGTATAGAAATAATGAATAGGATCGGTTCTTCGTAACTGATGAAATTTTGCATGTGAGAAGAGTTGTGGAGGGAACATTTCGAAAATATGCATAACATTGGCAGTAATGAAGAGTTGATAGTGAATATATGTAGAGTTTATGGTGCAAGAAAAATGCTGTTTTGTGAATGAGGTAAATGGTAGGCTGGCTATAGTTGAAGAATGTAAATCTGCAGGTATAGATGAAATTGCTGGCTGAAATGATCAAGAATGGAGGCGAATGGTGATTGAATGGATTGTAAGTTGTATAACAAAGCGTGTATGGAGGGTATAGTTCCGAAAGATTGGAGGAGATCAATTCCTACAGTTACCCTTATGTAAGGGTAAGGTGAACTTAGGGGGAATTAGTTTAGTGAGTTGTTGTAGGAAGATATATGTGTTTTTTTGGTTGAAACAGTACATCGAGTGACTGAAAGGACTGATTGGTGGAAAGAACAGGGCTGCACCTAGAAGTGGTAGAGGATGTATGGATCAAATTTTTACATTGAAACATTATGATTGAAAAAATGAAGAGAAGAATAAATTGTTTATTATGTTTATGGATATGCAACAGGGAGTAGTGACAAGAATTAATGGGAAAAATTTGCGGGCAGGTTGTTTTAGAGAATAAATATATTATATATATATATATAGTGGTATGGTGTAGGCTTTCTGAATGGAATCAAAAGTATGTATGACGGTAGTGAAGCGTGTTTAGAATAAATGGAATCGAAAGTGGTTGGATTAATATTTATAGCAGAGTAAGGCAGGAATGTTTTATTCTCCTTGGTTATTTTAATTTGTATATAATGGGGTTTGAAAGAATTAGTTGGGGGTGCAGGGAAAGTTGTATAGACTGATGAGAATGGAAAAGAGGCTTGGAGGGGCGCCCTGCTTATTGTATGCTGATATTGATTTTTGTGGTGAATCTGAAGAAAGTTTGAGGGTTGGCAGGGTTGTTTAAATGGATTGATTTGAAAGTAAATGGTAATAAGAGTTAAGGCTATGGTAGTTGACGTGATCAGAGTCGTTGTGTAAAAGTCATGTTAGATGGTGAGTAACTGGAAACAAGTACTGAGTTTTAAAATATTTAAACGGATGATGCAGAATGTAGTAGAAAGTTGTGAATGTAGAAGGTGGCTGGTGCAATGAATTCCTGGTGGATGTGAAGGGAGTAAGTTCTTAAGTGCGCTTGAGTGTTGGCATAAGGGTATGTTGTTACCCTTGTTAATGTATAGTAGTTGAAACTATGGTCTAGAGTAAGAAGTATAGATCTAAGGTAAAAAGTATTCAGAGGACCAATCTTAAGGGCTTGTTAGGTGTGAGAAGAATTTTTAAGGGAGGAAATGAACGCATTAGGGAGTTGGTGTAGTATGAAGAAGGTCGTAAATGAGAGAATAAACGAGAAATACATTGATGATGATTTGGTCATATGGAAAAGTATGCGATTGATAGTCGACTCGTTAGCGATGTATATTGGTGAGGCTTATGTGTTGAATCCGAACGCTGAAAGACCGAAGAAAAAAAGTGGATTGAGTCAGTTCATATTGAAGGAGCAAGAATGTGAGTTTGGCAAGGTGAGCATGAAGAAGGTGCATGATAGGAGTGAATGGCGGAGTTTTGTTAAAGGGTATGTTTGTAAGGGGCTTTTTTTTGGGGGGGGCCACTTTTTATTGGGGGGATGACCCCACATTTTACGAGATACCACAGTTGAAGGTCCATCGAGGTCTCGTATAGCCACAGAATGGATTTTTTTGATTGCACCGATTTTCACTGGGGTATATATATATATATATATATATATATAATTATATTTATATATATATAAATATATATATATTATATATATATAATATATATATATTATATATATATATATATATATATATATATATATATATATATATATATATATATATTGGTAACTCAAGCCTATAGAAAGCTAATGAAAATATAAATCTGAGCTATTATTACATAATAAGGAGTAGAAGTTGAAGTTTTTTTTTTGCCTCATTTAATAAACATCTATATGGTTCTCATTAGTTGCACGAAGCACATCAAGACGGTAATCGATTTCCTGCCATGTTCGCTCTAGCATAGTCTCATCAGTAGTGGTAATGGCATCAGTGATCCTTAGCTTCAGACCGTTGATGTCCTGTATCTCTGTTCGATACATGATATCTTTAACATAACCCCCCATTGAAGATGTCCAGGAGAGTGATATTTGGGGAACGAGGTGACCAGGGAATTCGGCCGTCCCTTCCAATCCCTTTTTCTGGAAATGTTTTGATGTGCTTCGTGCAACTAATGGAGCACATATAGAAGTGTATTAAATGAGGGGAAAAACTTCAATATCTACTCCTCATTGTGTAATAATTACCACAAATTTATCTTTTCATTTGCTTTTTTTAATGAATTTATTAATTTGTAAAGATTTGATGGACACCTTGTATATATCATACATTCGTAATCTATATATCTTTTTCATTCTCTTTTTATTACTACAGAGTTTACATGTAATTATTATTTGAAATATTATACATCTTTGAATAATTTTATTTCTAAGAATGATTTTTTATATCTCATTTATAAAGCCAAAAAGTTGACCTATATTGCAGCTTGTAATAAAGTCTAATAAGATGTCTTTTAAGTAAATTTTCATTCATTTAATAAACATAGAAGCAAGAATTTTATTATTAATCCCATGAACTAAATATGCTGTTATGTTTGTTAAATAATATATTATTAAAAATTATACCACTATTACTCTTTATATAATATTAGCTTG
>JABUQX010001562.1:12500-15000 GCA_015478945.1 Trachelipus rathkii | reverse complement strand
ATTATATATATATATATATATATATATATATATATATATATATATATATATATATATATGACATTTATAAGCTGTTTGACTCCGTTAATATTAGGTTAGGTTAATTTAGGTTAAGTTTGGTTAAGTTAGGTTAGGTAAGGTTAGGTTAAGTTAGTTTAGGTTAGGTTAGGTTAGATTACCCAAAAATTTAATGCATTTACCCTAAAATTATTAAAATAACGATACATTAATTATTAACATTGTTCCTTGTAGTCCTCCTTGGATGTTCTCTATATACCACATATGCCGGTGGTGTTTCTTCCTCTTCCTCAGTTTGGGTGTCATAAATGTGTTCCTCTTCCTGGTGGTATTTTCCTTCTTCATTCTCGAAATACCGCTGTAAATATTCCGGTGGGTCTGCCCATATTTTCAGATGTTAGTAATGCACCCTCATCGTTTTTCTTTTTCCTTCAACATCGTAAGTCACCCCTCCTGCAATTACTTTGATCACCACAAAGGATCCTTCGTACCTTTCACTCAATTTCTTCTCCAATGACCTGTCTACTGAAATAATTTTTCTTTTCATCTTCACTCCTACTGCATACGGTAGCCAATTTGGATGTCCCTCTTTCCATTTATCCTTTTCTTCCTTGGAGATTGGTAGCACTTTCCCTTTCTTATGCCTTTGTACCATAAGTTTCTCTACTGGTGACATTCCAAACTCAGTGTGTTATGTATTATTGTATACCATGACTGTCTTAGGAAGACAATCATCCCATTCCTTATTCTTCGGACCGTATTCTTCAAGAATTCTGCAAATTTTGCGATTGACCCTTTCCACTGCCCCATTACTTGAGGGTTATAAATACTGCTAAAAATATGATCAATATTATAGGCCTGGAGCATCTCCCTAAAATTACTGCTCCGAAATTCCACCCCGTTGTCGGTTAATACCTTGCATGGAGGCCGAACAAATGTGAATAACATTTGGCATTCAAATGCCTCTGTCACACTTTTGACGAATTTATCCTTTAATGGCCTTATTGCAACCCATTTGCTGCAGTGATCCACAGCTACCAAACAGGCTATGTTCCCTTTTTTCGTCCTTGGCATGGCCATGACATCGACTGCAACCAATTCGAAAGAGTTCTCTAACTTGATTTTCCAAATAGGTGGAAAGACTACCTTATGATCTATTTTGTTTAGTTGACAAGTCGGACACTTCCTGCACACCTCCTGATTATCGGATGCCCTTTCGGATGCCATAAATATTCTGAAATCAGATTTGTTGGTTTTTCGCGACCTATGTGAGCCAAACTTTGATGCGTTACAACACAAACGCTCACCATCTGTTGGAATCCAATTACAACGCTAAATTTGTTATCCTTGACCCTTTTTACTAAGATGACACCATTCATCTGCAAATCTTCCCTGTATCGGTAATAGCCTTTCAACAGCACGTCAGCTTTCGCAATAGGCTGTTTCTTCTTTATATATATATATATATATATATATATATATATAATATATAATATTTATATGATTCATCTATTTTAAAAAAAATATAGATATATATATATATATATATATAAATAATATAATATATATATATATATATATATATATAATAATATATAAACAGAAATATAAGTATATATATATAATATTATATATTATCTATATATAAATAGGTGTTTATATATATTATATATATATATATATATATATAATGAAGTCAGGTTTCGACCAGGTAATTCATTCCAAGAAGTAGACATGCTGGGATGAATCCGTTCATGACAACGACCAATGGTATTACCACCTTCGGACACCTGGTGTTTATTCTTATTGCCACTACAGCAGTGCATTCCACAATCCTTGTAGTAATCACATTTAGTGTGATGTCCACATTCCATTTTCTCAAAATGTGCCAAATTTGTCCAATTCATCAACAACTGCCTCTTGTATCAAGCTGATGACATATCCTGTATCAAGAAATGCACACCTTAGTACAAACTGTTAATATAAGGGAGAAAATGGTGATCTAGTTCTGTTATAGAGTTTAATGTTCTAAAATCACCACATGGGCACCATTCACCTGGAGCCTTTTTTGGAACGAGACAAAGAGGTGATGACCAGGGGGATTTAGAAGGTCGAATGATTCCTGCTTTTAAAAGAGTATTAAATTCAGTTTTTGCAACTGTTAATTTATCCTCTGTAAGTCGGCGAAATTTAGTATAAACAGGGGGAGCGTCACTTGTTTCTATACGATGAAAAATTTGAGACTTATATTCATAATTTTGTGAAGGGTTGACAGGTGAGGTAAGAGATGATAAATTCTCCAAAAGTTGAGTTACTACAGGATGAGAAGAAAATGTATTGAAAATGGGAGATGGCACTGTACCATTTAGAATTTGAATAGGAGCCTGAACGTTCATAGTGGAATCCAAAATGAATTTCTGACCATAATCCAAAATTAAATTAAAATGATGAAAGAAATCCATGCCAAGAAGGGGAGTTGCTA
>JABUQX010001562.1:0-7500 GCA_015478945.1 Trachelipus rathkii | reverse complement strand
TTAGTTACCTCTTCAAACGGTTTAAGAAGAATAATGCAATTACCTAAAATCGCATTATCATCACCTGTCAGGCCTTTCACCTTTGTGTTTGTTCGAAGCATAAGGGAAGACACCTTCATTTATTTCTCCCATCCTCTCAAGCATGTTCAAACTACTATTCCAACGAGTTTAACATCTTGCGTTACAGAAAGATGAGGAACATTTAGTTTCATAATTCATAAATGAATACTATCCGCTATCAGCAAAAAAAAAATCATGCGGATGCTAATGCGGATGCGGATAGATAAAAATGATGCGGATATCCGCATATGCGGATGCGGATATCCGCTACACCTCTAATATATATATATATATATATATATATATATATATATATATATATATATATATATATATATATATATATATATATATATATATATATATATATATATATATATATATAGGGGAATATATATATTATATATATACCCTAAAAATGGAGGAAATGGGTATTATGGGGTATAATGAGTAATTTTATAATATAAGTTTTTTTTTAATAATTGAAGTGATTAGGAACTATAATTGAGTTTTTTGTTAGAAAAAATATTATATTCAATATTTGTATTTAATTTAAATTAAATAAATGACAAGTATAACTCAAAAAAATTTCCCCCTTTTTCAGAAAGTATAAAAATATTCTAAGACCTGTAACTAGTCCAATTTTGAGTTTTTGCCAAATTTCTTTTCTTTCTAACATATATATATATATAAATTTATTAAGACTGTTGATATAAATAATTTACTTTATATTCCTTTTAGTTCGTAAGAAGTATTATTGGTGGATGTGGTTTTGGGGTAAAATGTGTTCTCTATAGTAAAATGAGCAATTCTATAATAATTACTCGTTTTCCCAATTTCAATTTTTACATTTTCCAAAAAGTTTACTAACAATATTTTTTTTATTTTCACAACTTTGCCATGCCATATCATTTATGAATGTTTAAATTTTAAAAAAAAACAACAATATGAAACTAACTTTTTTCGGTTCAAAATTTAAAAATAAAAAATTCATGAACATTTACACGAAAATTCTAACAAATTAATAAAAAATATATGTTACACATGTTATTTTCGACAAAAAATTAATTTTATAGCAGTACAACGTTATAATCTACCTTTCAGTATTCTTAATTACTACTTTATTCCGTCTAGTCATAAAATTTTCAAATTATTTACCAAGAACATGGCATAGACTTTTTTAAAAATTTAATAAAAATATTTTTTTACATTTTCTATATTTTCGTTATGCCATAACATTTATGAATGTTTAAATTTGTAAAAATACCATTTAAAAATGGGTCTAACTTGATTTTTGAATTAAAAAAATTTTTAAAAAAATCATAATTTACGAGAAAAAAAAAGACATTGATTTTCGTTAACAATGGTAACAAAATATGTGTTACACATGTTATTTTCAACCGAAATTAATTTTTTATCATCTTTAGCAGTTATATTACCTTTTAGCATTAATATTAATACTACTGTACAATCCTAAGTCACATAATTTTCAAGTATCCATTTTACCCCACACCATTACATTTACACCCAAAAATTTTTGACACTTCATTTAAAATTTAATAAAAATGTTTCTTAAATTTTTAATATTTCGTTATGCTATAACATTGAGAGACTTTAAATTTGAAAAATAATATATTTGAAAGCCAATCAAACCACAGAACACACTACAATTTTGGCACTTGGACAAAAAGAATAATCAAATTACCATTTCCCTTTACATTTACGGTATATATATATATATATATATATATTATCTCTCTAATAATATATATATATATATATATATAACTATCTCTCTATATATATATATGTGTGTATATATGTAATATATACTGTAACATGTATATATATACTAAGTTTATATATATCTATATATACTCTATATATATATATACATATAAATCCATATTTATATATATATATATATATATATATATATATATATATATATATATATATATATATATATATATATATATAAATATATGATTTTTGTGTGTGTCTATATATCTCTCTCTCATACTCTTCTATATATATATCTTCATAATATATACTGTAATGTATATGTGCTATGTATATACATGTATATATATGTATATATGTATATATATAAATAATATTAAATATGAAATACTAACTAAGTTATATTATTTAACAGCAAATACTGCCCTTAAGGATGATTTAAAGATCTTCTATTAAAATGTTGTTTGTTCTATGAATCAGTAAAGATCTATTAGATGGATAAAGAAGTATAAGAAAAATTCAGCACTGACAGATATCCACACCACTCTGCGAGCTGGAATTTCTTGCTGTCTGGACTTTCTTGCTGTTGCCACCATCCACAGCTCTTCTTTATTTTGTGTATTACCAAATCAAATTCAGTTATGTGCTAGTGAGTTTTATCTTATCTTTTGAACTGTTTTTGGGTTATGATTCTGGAAGAAGAAGGATATCTTAGTGAATCTGTTTGTTTAGGGGCATTTGCATTGATCTGGTGCATAAATCTGACTGAAGAGAGTGCTCTCAAGCTGGAAGGGTTTCTATATATTATTCATTTTCTGACTTACTAAAATTTTGCTCATGCAAAATGCCAACATAGTGATCCTCAGTAAAGGTTTTCTAAAGAATTCTGTGGTGCTCCCCATTCACTTCATCAGGCGGATGAGGAAGTATGTTATCAACTAGTTGTGTGAGGATGTAAAGGTGGCACATTCTGTTCAGTGTGTGCCTGCTGCAGGTCCGTTTAACGATGAAATTGCGCATTATAGAGGCTTTTGTTGAGGTAAAAACGTTGGCTACAAATTACGTAAAATTATGTTGCTTCCAGCAGACTAGACATATCTATTATAAAGACATAAGTAGACAGCGTTTGGAAGGCAAATATCTCCATAAGATAGCGAGAATATTGTTTAATATGAACATCAATTCGTTGCCGAAGATCTGGGCATTCCTTTAAAATATTGATACCTTTAAGAATATTATCATCATTGTTATTACAAATAAGGTGTAATTTAGCTAAAACATCTTTGGTTCTGTTAGATATAAACAAACATACAACATTTAAGTACATAAAGCCACAATCTTTCATTACCGATGATTATTGAATTCAATTAGTTATCAAACAAGGATAATATACACATCGATGTCAATTGGTGGATCAAGAAGATCCAGTATCGGCATTTCTAACATCATCATGATTGCGGTCAATGCACATAATAGTTTTCAACTGTAGTTACAGAAAATATTCTTTTGACCTTATATGACAGAAATTGCTTATTTAGGATCAACATGACTGACATTCTTGCTTATAAAAGGGCATTGTGAGACCATTTTAGAAATTCAAAAAGGAATCAGCAGGGTTCTGTTTGAAGTGAGATCAAAAATGAATTTGCATAGTCAGCTTAAATCCTTAAAGACAGAAAAAGTATCCACATGTGGGAAGTTACCATCTATCAACGGTGATCTCAGACTATTTTTAATGATTGTAAAAAATTAACCATTATCCAAGTCAATTAGAGATAATTTGAGACCATATAAATAATGTTGTTTGCTTGATCATCTTCTCTAGTGATTCAGTTAGTTGTGTTATTGTGTTTTCTCTTCATTGTTTATTTTGAAGGCGTTAGTTAGGTGCTGAAGGTGTTCTTATCATGGGTTTGCTAATTCTTGTCAGAAGTGCAGCTGCTGTTGGTGCGACTGTTACTAGACCATCTTCTTCTTGGAGATGATTTGCGGATCTAACTACGATGATAGTTATTGATAACCAAATTATTCGTAGATAAATAACAAGTTCTCTTTGGAAGATATCATTCTCAACACGAGTGTGATCTGGACTTTCCAACGTTTACCACCTTTGACTCTGCTGGCGGGAAGGTGCGAGTCTCAAGTTAGTCATGGCCAACTGCTTCAATTTCCTCTTTGGCTGCGTTTTTGAGTTGGAGATTACGGAAAAGTCTCTTGGACAGTCTATTTCTTCTGACTCTTTTTATTGATGGATTTTCTGAAGGGTATCTCAACAGGACGGGTTTATATATTTCATTTCGACTTATGCTAAGAATTTTGCTCCTTTTTGCGTCTTGCATAAATCTGAACCTCGAGTCAGAGTTTACACCGAGATTTATATGAGAATGGGTGCTCACACATATATGGGTATATATATGTAATATATATATATATATGTATATATATTATATAATATATAATAATATATGTAATATATGTATATATATATATATATAAATAAAATAATAATATATATATATATATATGTATATATATATATATATATAATATATATATATATATATCATATATTGTATATATATATAGTGTGTGTATCATCTTTATATATATATCTCTATATATATATATATATATATATATATAACATTCTACATTTATATATAATATATATATATATATATATATATATATATATATATATATATATATATATATAGACCATAATATATATATATATAATAATAATAAATAATAATATATATAATATATATATATATATATATATATATATATATATATATATATATATATATATATAATAATAATATATATATCTATATAGATTAAATACCTATATACCATATATATATATATCTTTCTATACCTCACTCTCCTACCTCTCTCCTCCATATATATATATATATATATATAAATAATATATATATATATATATATCTCTCCTATATCTCACCTCATATATATATATATATATATATATATATATAAATATATATATATATATACATATATATATATATATATATAATATATATCTAATATCATATATAATATCCATATAAAAATTTTAATGGCTGTGCATGTGTATTACATATATTCTTCTATACTATATATCTATATATATATATATATATCATATGTTATGTATATCAGTTCTCAACCTTTAAGTTATTAACAGTTTACAGAAGTGAGGCTTATAGGATAATAACATCTGTGGGCCAATAATTGCTATATAATTTATATATATATACCATATATATATATATATATATATATATATATATCATACTGTATATACTCCATATATATATCTCCTCACTCTACTATATATCCTCTCTCTCTCTATATATGATTCATGGCAAAGATGTGCAATTGCATTCAGCGCATCATCTAAGTTTTTGTTTTATTCATCATCTTTTATAAATAACAACTGTGTATGTTTACTTAATAAATATTTTGAGTTTGTGATCATAAAAGATTACCTTATCAATCATCAACGTTTTGCAGAGGTCATGAATTTAGACAGAGAAACATGATACATATCTATAATATGTCAGTTGTGCTATATATCTATATATATACCTCCTCTCTGTATACTCTATATACATTATAACATACATATATATATATCATACATATCTCTGCTCCCTGTATCCTCTCTCATATATAATATCAGACTTAAACATCATCCAGATAATACAATGGTTTTGGGACCATTTTGTAGTTCAAAAAATTTCTGAAGTTCAAGGAGTTAGTTAGTTTTATTGAAGATTCTATTAATTATAAGAAAAAACTGATTCATCATACAAAGCCTCACACTAATAGTTTTCACAAAAAGCTAACAATTCTTTTTAAGACAGAAATTCATTTCAGACAGAAAATTTTGGTCTCAAATCTGTCAGATATCAAATACTAATATATATGTATATATATATGTATATATACATATATATCATATAATATATATATTCTTTTTTTGGATTTTAGAATGATATCCATATATATATATAATATATGTAAATAATATAATATATATATATATATATATATGTATGTATATATCTATATATATATATAATAATAATATATATGTCTCATATGTTTATATATAATAACATAATATGAATATATAATAATATATATGTCATATATATATATATATATATTACTGTATATATATATATGTATATAATAATATCATATATATGTATATAATATAATAATATATATAATATATATATATATATATTATATATATATAATATATATATATATATTATATAATATATAATAATATATATATATGATAATATATATGTTATATTATTAATATATATGTATATATATTTATATGTATCCATGAAGAGAAGGAGGAGGGAGAGGAAGAGGAGGAGAGGGGAGGAGGAAGTGGGCTGGGTTCTGTGTTTTGTGATAGTTTTTGATGTTTTAAAAATGTGCACTAAAAAAATTTTTAAACATTAGGAAATATTTTAGGAATTTGGATGAAACAAACACTATTAGAAAAACATAAAATCAGTTAATTTACAGTAATATTTATATTGTACTATATATATATATATATATGAAATATATATGTGACACTTATATATATCTATATATATATCATACATATATATGTAATATATATATATATCATACCACATATTACTTTAGAAAGAGAGAGGAGAGGAGAGAGAGAAACAAGTGAAAATTTTTCCCACTTCCATTAGTATATATGAACTCTTTAAATAATTAACAATCGTTATGAATGTTGTAAGGAGGATGCATTTAAAGCAGGGAAAAACAGAAAGACAAAAATAGGAAACATGGGAAGAGAGATATAAGATCTGGGGACCTGTTGAAGGGGTCCAGAGTTGAAAAGATGAAAGCTGAATTCAAATAGACTCAAAAAACAACTTTACAATTTTCTCATTTTAATCTAGTGTTCAGATTATGATCTCTTTCTTCATTTATTGTTTAAAAAAAAATATATAAGTTAAACTGAGTAAAATTGTTTTCATTGATGGAACTAAAGAAACTTTATCTACATTCTGTTTGAATATCACTAACATATGTTAATAATTTAAAAGAATTTTATAATATTAGTTAATAAACTATGCTGGTTTTAACAGACGTCTCTACTCTTGATTGCTGTGGCCCATCAGTGTTCTGCTCAGCATTTGGTTGATGAGAGGCAGCTGGACAGTTCCTAGCAGGGTCGATGCTAATAGATTTCAGAAGAAATAATAGTTTGGCGTTCGTCTGTGGTGAATCGAAGAGAAGGAGGAGAAGAGAGAAGAAGAAGAAGAAGAAGGAAGAAGAGAAGAAGATTTGCAAATAACAAGTATTGAAATATTGGCCAAAAAATTTAAATCAAGTAGTTAAAACCAAGATTTGGACATTGAGTAAGTAATCGACGATCACCAAGATATTTTTGAAAAAGTGACTTCAGATATTATTGCAGGACTAATAGATGAAGGAAGTTCTGTTTTCACCAGAATTATAAAACTTATTCAGTCTAGATGGGTTAGGATATTATTGGATAGGCCTAGTAGATAGTAATAATATTATTAATGGTATTGGTGGTGGTGATGGCATTGATACTAATAAAATTAATAATAACACCCCTCCTTGAATAGGGCTCTGCCAGTGAGTGGTAGTGACATTGTAATATATATA
>JABUQX010001561.1:25000-34512 GCA_015478945.1 Trachelipus rathkii | reverse complement strand
ATTTATAAACATAGTATTTATAAATAATTTTATACTCTAAATTCACTGATATGATATCCGCCAATTGCTTTGGGGGCACTATTAGTGCTATTTTAATGTGTAAAAGCGTTATTTAAATATCGGCTATTTCTTCCCTTTTCTTTTCATTTTGCCAATCTTATATTTATTTATAGTTAATAATTTTTATTTATTTTACCAACTTTCGCAAAAAAAAAGAGAATATTATCGTAACATTTTGAAATTTGCAAAAATAGATAGTTTCTAAAATGTCAACTCGTGCTGAGCACGAGTAGCACGAGTGCGGGAGTTGCCTCTGATATACATTTATATATATATATATATATATAATATATATATATAATATATATAATATTATATTATATATATTATATTATAATATTATTATATATATAATATATATATATATATATATATGTGTATAATAATATATATATATATATATATATATATATATATATATATATTATATATATATATTATATTTATATATTATAATATATCTCTATATATATTTATATATATATATATATATATATATATATATATATATATATATCACGCGCAATAAACTCTAAAAGAGGTGTACCCCAAGGAGCAATAGATCCTATGCCCTACACTTTTCAATCTATTTACAGCAGATCTTTCACAATCACAAATAGACCACACAAACATAACAACTTACTCCGATGATATCACCATAACTATCACACACTAGAATCTAAACACAGCAACCCTCTTAACCGAAAAAAACAAAAAGAATATACAAACTTGGTTAACGGACAATAGAATGATAAACCTCACAAAACAAGTCGCTCTTATACTCATTATCACAACACGATCGCCAACTCGGACACTAATTCCCAAATCTTCATAGATAACATAGCTCTAAGCGTTCTTATCAGCGGCACGTTTGATAACTGATAACAGCTGCGTGTTTACAGATAACAGCGCGTTTGCAATCTTATTTCGGTGTAATGTTTATTTATTTTTATTTATTTAAATAAAAATAAATAAATGAACAAATAATAAAAATAATTAATAAAAATAAATAAATTAAAAAATTATATATATATATATATTATATATATAATATATATATATATATATAATATAATATATATATATATATATATATATATATATATATATATATATATATATATATATATATATAATATATTATATATATATATATATATATAATATTATCATCCTATTTTCACCCAGCACCGCAGTGCACCATCCCTTATGTGACTACTCCTACTAAAGGTTAGGCTTATCGTATCGGTCTAAAATTTGGCAGCTCGCTATTTGGTGACGTAACCTCGTCGTAGACGTGGTTACGTCCCAGTGCGCACCCCGGAGGGGGTGCCGCCCCCCAAAAATTGAAATGTTCGTAGAAAGTTGAAATTTTGAGAAAGGATTCGGAGTTGGATTTGTGGAAAGAGTCGGAATCGGAATCAAAGGAGTTGGCATCGGCACCGGTGCTGGCTCCGGTGCAGTGCTGAGTTAGTAAATATTTGTGTAATGATTACAAAATTTGTATCTTTATATATGTTATCGAACCTGTAGATCTCGAATATGATGGTTTCAAGATTGTGAGGGGTGTCTGGAGACGCCCGGATGGGGGTACCCCATAGAAATGAACGGAATGCATAAGATAAGTGAAGAAAGGAGTCGGATTCGGAGTCAGAGAAGGAAAGAGTTGGAGAAGTAGTCTGAGTCAGAGGAGTCGGAGTTGACAACGGCACCCGTTCTGGAGCCGGTGCGGTGCCGAGTTAATAAACAATCGTTTAGTCCCATATTGGTATAAAAATATATGTTTATAAGGTCGTAGAACTCGAATACGAGGGTTATAAGTTCGTAAAAAGTATCTAGGGACCCCTCAGAGAGGGGTGTCCCCTGAAGAAATGCACGGAGCGCAAAACAGAAGAAGATGGAGGAAGGAAAAGGAGAAGGAGGAAGGATGGAGGAAAGAGTCTGAGAAGGAGTCAGAGTTGTTACCGACACCGGTGCTGGAGCCGGTGCGGTGCTGAGTTTGTAAACATTCGTTTGCTATTTTATTTTATAAGTTTCATTTTACATTTAATTTTTGTTTTTAATTTATTTATTTTTTTAATTTATTTTCAAATTTTTATTATTTTTTTATTCATTTTAATTTATTTTGTTTAAAAAATATAATTTTTACTAAAAATTTTATGCTTTTCATGTTTATAACGTAAAAAAAATTGTTTTTACATACCCTAAACCAGTAAATCAGTAAATCAGTAAATCAAACCACACACCCTACCCTCCCCACCCCTCCGTGATCTATGGATCTTATGATCTATTGATCTATTGATTCAAGTCATATTTTTTTTACTAAAATTGTTATGTTTTACATACCCTAAAGCAGTAAATCAGTAAATCAAACCACCGACCCTACTCTCCCCTACCCATCCATGAATAATTGATCTATTGATTCAAGTCATATTTTTTTCTAAAATTGTTATGTTTTACATACCCTAAAGCAGTAAATCAGTAAATCAAAACACCCTACCCAGTGCCTTCACACCCATCCTATGATCTATTGATCTATTGATCTATTGTTTTAAGTTACATTTCGAGTATCATTTTGGATAAACATAACATAAAAGAAACAAGTTCTTTATACACTGACCAATAAATATATGCTAACGTAACAAAGTCTTTCCATTAATAAAACTAACATAACATCACCTGAACTACGAATATAATGTACAACGACAAACCTAACATACATTAAGCAAGAATAAACTGCTAACATTATCAAAGTTCCACACTTAACAACAGTAAAGTAACTAAGCATAGCATTGACAAAAACGTAGCCTATTCATTACTTTGTCAAGCATTATCTCTAAACATAATCAATGTATAATTACATTGCATGGTAACTATTTTAGCAAAATTTATCATAACCCTTGTCTAATTTTATACAAAAATCAACGAATATATGCTAACTAACAAAGTTTTCACATTTATAAAGCTTACATAGTATCTGAACTAGAAATATAGCACAACGACAAACCCTAAAACACACCTTAAGCAGAATAAATGCTACATTAACAAAGTATCCATTACCTAACAAACAGTAAAGTAAGTAATAACATCGCTTACAAAAACGTAACTTATTCCCACCTTTGTCAAGCATATCTCTAACATAACAATGTTAATTTTACATTAACACGGTAAATTTAACAAAAATTTATCATACCTATGTCAAATTATCATACAGACCAACGAATATATGCTAACGTAACAAAGTTTTTTGCATTAACATAGTAATATTTTGCAAAAATTCATCATAACCTTACCTGGCTATCATAATTCCCAATGAATAATTGCAAACATAACAAAATTTTATCTAAACATAGCATAAAAATAAGTTCCTTGAATAAAAATATCATAGTAAGTGTAATAGTTTTACTGATCCTAAAGCAAGTAAATCAATAAATCAGTAAATCAAACCATCAGCCCCTCTCCACCCCACCCTCCCACCCTTCCATGATCTATTGATCTATTGATTCAGTTCACACTTCGAGCATCATTTCGGATAAACATAGCATAGCATAGCAATAATTTATCATAACCTTACCTGACTATCATAATTCCCAACGTATAATTGCAAACATAATTTTTTTTTATCTAAACATAGCATAAAAATAAGTTTCTTGAATAAAATATCATAGTAAAGTGTAATAGTTTACTGATCCTAAAGCAGTAAATCAGTAAATCAGTAAATCAAACCATCAGCCCCTCCCCACCCCTCCCTCCCACCCTTCCATGATCTATTTTTTTCATTTTAACACTTCGCATCCCCCAATTTCTTTTTTTTCGAGCATCATTTCGGATAAACATAGCATAAAAATAAGTTCTTTATATACTAACCAACGAATATATGCTAGCGTAACAAAGTTTTCACATTATTAAAGCTAACATAGCCTAACCTGAACTAAGAATATAATATACAACGACAAACCAAACACACCTTACGTCCGAATAAACTACTAACATTAACAAAGTTCCTTACTTAACAACAGTAAAGTGACTAACACAGCGTAAAAAACATAACCTATTCACACATTTTTTTAAGCATATATCTAACATAGCAATGTTAATTTTACATTAACATGGCAATATTTAACAAAAATTCATCATAACCCTGTCTAATTATCAGACTGATCAGCGAATATATGCTATGGTAAAAAAGATTTTTATATTAATATAGTAATATTTAACAAAAATTCATCATAACCTTACCTAACTATCATAATACCCAAAGAATAATTGCAACTATAACAAAGTTTTATCCAAACATAACTTAAAAAAAAACAAAGTTTTAACCAAACATAACATAAAAATAAGCTCTTTGAATAAAATATTATAGAAAAGTGTAATAGTTTATCGATTTTAAAGCAGTAAATCAATAAATCAGTAAATCAAATCACTAGCCCCTCCACTACCCTCCCCACCCCACCTTCCATGATCTATTGATCTATTGAACCACCGCTTTAAAACTGTTCTTGAACTCAACTTTTTGGGGTTGAGGGATAGCTCAGTCTTAAAGCATCGAACATATTGTCCTCATTTCGCAACAAGCGGTGGTTCAATCCCGGAGAAGGCAGTAATTCTTTACCTTCCCACTTTATGTTCTTTGTTTAAGATCTAATATAAATAAATTGCGATTATGCAATATTTAACAACTACATATTATTAAGAACGAGGGATAGGACAGACTGGACACCTGGTGATGTCGCCTTGAAGGGAACTCAATTGCTTTAAAACTGTTCTTAAACTCAACTTTTTTGGGTTGAGGGATAGCTCAGTCGTAAAGCATTGATCATATTGTCCTCATTTCGCAACAAGCGGTGGTTCAATCCCGGAGAAGGCAGTAATTCTTTACCTTCCCACTTTATGTTCTTTGTTTAAGATCTAAATAATAAATTGCGATTATGCAATATTTAACAACTATAATATAGATATATTATATATATATATATATATATATCTATCAATCCAATTTCTATTATATATTATATTGTATATGTATAAATCAAAGAGAAATATATATATATCTTTATATTTATATTATATATATATATAATATATATATATATATATATATATATATTATATATATATATATATTTATATATAGATATATAGTATATATATATATATATATAATATTTATATATATATATATATATATAATATATTAATATATATATATAATATTATATATATATTATGTATAATATATATATATATATATATATTATATTATTATATAATATATATATATATTATATATATTGTTGTTAAATAGTAACCCCTTAAGTAATTTCACTCTGCTGGGATTGAACCTGGGCCCTAGCAGGTGAACGCGTATGTGTTTGACCACAACGCCACGATGGACTAAAAGAAGAACGCGAGAAATGTTCCTGTAGTGAATATATCACCCACCAAACAGGAATCAGTATTTCACTCTGTGCGGTGCTCTGTTTGACCCTACGCCCGAGTGTGGACGGGAAGAGCGCGTTGTGGTTCCTGTTTGGTGGGTGATATATTCACTACAGAAACATTTCTCGCGTTCTTCTTTTAGTCCATCCGTGGCGTTGTGTTCAAAAACATACGCGGTTCATCTGCCTAGGCCCAGGCAATCCCAGCAGGTGAATTACTTAAGGGGTTTATTTTTCATCAATACCTATCACACGTGCGGGACGGTAGAAGGATGAGCAGTTATCTTATCAAATATGTAATATATATATATATATATATAATATATATATATATATATTATATAATATATAATATATTAGACTGGCCCAAAAATAAATTTTTCATTGAAGTTAAACTATCAACATTAGAATTGTGAGGTTGGATATAGAAATGTTCTGTGCAAAATATCAGCTTAATTGAATACGTTTTAGTGCTGCCGCCAGGTGGCGGAAGTTTGAGTAGTGAGTTGCATATTGGTAATGTATACAAATTTTTTATATTTCGCTATTTTTCTTTAAAAATACTACTAATTTCTTTTCATGAAATATAAATATAAAAATTGAACTCTCAAACTCCGAAATTGTAAGACTGGGTATAAAATCAAGATGTTAAAATTATGCATTTTTAAAAAAGCTTTAACTACGTCACCATCACAATTTGGCCCAAAACGAATAACTCGGCTGCTGAATGTAATTTATTCAGTGTTTTGGTTTTTTGGTTGGCCTAGCAGTGTGAAGTTATCCTTTAGTCTGCAGTTCATTGAATACTTGTAGTGTTATTATTTTACGTTCAGCAGTATTTTTGTTTATTATCTCAGATTTAATACTTCAAATTTATTGGTATATAATATTGTATTCACTATGTCTTCTTCAATAAAAACAAGAAAAGACAGCAAACTATGGTTGCTTGGACATACTATCAATAAAATTAGTAAGGCAAAGCTACCATCTAATGATGATGTATTGCGTCGCCTATTCTACTTAACAAAGCATCAAAAAACTTTGAAAGAGGCTTCCAATATAGTTTGTCAAGAAATTTCAACAATTTGGGATGAATGTAAAATTCCAATCAAAGCCAAACAGCATATAATAGCCAAAATTGAGAAAGAGTATGAATATTATAGGTCACTTCAAAATTCAAAATTGAAGAAAAACAAAAATCAAATGAATAAAGTAAATAAATTTCAAAATTGTTTACATGATCTTTTTGATATTGCACATGCTAATGCACTTGAAATGATATCAATTAAAGATGACAAATTATTTTTGCAAGCTCAGAGAGAAAAGGGAAGAAGAGGATATATAAGTGGTGTTGATAAGAAACTCTTAGCAAAACAAGAGAAAAAGCGAAAAAGGATTAATGAAGAAAATGCACGAAGAGACAAAGAAATTCTTCGCAAAAGAAAATCATCAGCTGTTGAATTTGAAAGTAATAGCAGTGATGAACATTTAGATCCCAGACCGTCTCAATTTCAAAGCATTAAAAAATCGAAGAGAGAAAAATCTATTGATAAAGTCTCAAGCAGTAGTGATGGGCAACCAGAGATTGGGGAGTCTCAACTTGAAAAAACTAAAAAAACTAATATTCATATTATTTCACCTGACCTAGCTATGGCTTTAGATAGAACCAAATTGAGCGATCGTAAAGCAATGATGGTCATCTCTGCTACTGTTTCTTCTCTTGGAAAAGATATTGATGAGGTGGTTATAAGCAGAAGCACGTTACAACGAAAAAGAAAAGACATACGGAAGAAAATTTCTGATGATCTACGGCAATCCTTTACCACGGAGACACCTCTTACAGTACACTGGGATGGAAAGTTAATACCTGATTTAACTGGAACTGAAAGGGTAGATAGGTTACCTATTTTAGTATCTGGAGGAGGTATATTAAAGCTCTTGGCTGTACCTAAGCTTGCTAAAGGAACAGGACAAAATATTGCAGATGCTGTAATTGATTGCCTACAAGATTGGAATTTGAAAGATGATATTAAAGCTATGTGTTTTGATACCACGGTGTCTAACACTGGACCCAAAAATGGTGCTTGTATCAGAATTGAAAATAATTTACAAAGAAATTTACTTTACTTACCTTGTCGACATCATATTAAGGAAATCATTATATCTGATGTCTTTGATACATGCTATAATATCTCAAAAGGTCCAGATATTCCATTATTCAAACGATTTCAGCAGATTTGGAAGGACATAAATAAAAATATCTATGAAACGTGTAGCACACATAACTTTTGGAATGATGAAATAGTGACATTCTGTAAAGATCAGCTGCAGAAATTTCATCCTAGGTCAGATTACCGCGAACTTCTAGAATTAACAATTCTTTATATAGGAGGTACGCCTGAACATGGTTTCTCATTCCGGCAGCCTAGTGCGCTGCATTGAGCCAGATGGATGGCACGCGTAATTTACAGCATTAAAATTGTACTATTTAGGGGCAATTAAAGTTACGTAAAAGAGAAGAGGGTGCAATGAAAAGATTTGTCAAGTTTGCTGTCCGTTATTATGTTCCTAATTGGTTTTCAGCTCCTTCTGCTTCTTGTGCGCCAAGAATAGATTTAAAATACTTGAAACAACTTGAATCTGATGATGATTCAGATCTTGCACTAGTAGCAAGGCGTGCTCTCAGTCGCCATTTATGGTATTTAAGCGAGGAGCTCGTATCACTTGCTCATTTTGATAATAATATATCCACAAAGTTGAAATGCAAAATGGTTGAGGCATTGCAGAAGCCAGGTTTACATACATCAAGTAAACGATACGTATTAAATGATAACGAAAAAGTAAATGATAAAACACTGACAGAATTTGTTTCCAGCTCAAGTCTTTCGTTTTTCACAACTTAGCTCTACCATGTACGTTTCTTAAAGAACATCCCTCAAAATGGAACGACTTAGAAGAATATAATCGCGTTAAAAAATTTGTAAATTCTATGCGAGTAGTGAATGATAATGCAGAAAGATCTGTTGCATTAATAAAAGACTATAACACACACCTTACCAAAAATGAAGAACAATTGCAATATTTACTTCAAGTCGTTGAATCTCACAGGGAAAAATTTCCTAAAGGAACAAAATCTGAATTAAAAAAGAAATTGAAAGTAATAAAACAAACACAATAGAACATTAATCATTATTAAATAAATTGTGGAATAGGCCTACGCGGGAGACCACATTAAAATAAAACGCATCTTTATAGTTACCTCCTGGGTGATGTGGAAAAACTATAAAAATTACATTTCAAAAGCCTGGCGGCACCATTTAAACTTCTTGAATCATGCTGAATTTTTGTAAATAATGTTTTCTCATCGAGCCTCACATTTTGAGTCCATGAGACTTATAAAACAAATAAAAAATTTTCCCCCTATAGCCTGGCGCCGGTCTAAAATAATATATTATATATATATATATATATATATATATTATATAATATATATATATATATATATATATATATATATAATATATATATATATATAATATTTATATGGGATGGGATTTTGTATAAAAACTTTTCACAAGCTCTTTTCAAAAGAATAGTTATGCGCCAAGAGTAGGTGAATCAAACTCGTTGTGTTTTGGGGGTCCGGATTGAAACATTAATTTTACTTCGCTGACCGAATTAGACCTTACGTAAATTTCACTCGACAGGAATCGAAAATTAATTTTAATAGTTATATCCTTCTTAATAGTGTTTATATACAGATAGGTATTTCTAATTTTAAAGGGACTGAAAAATTACTCTAGCCTTTTTTTAAATCTCACTATTACAAAAGCCTTCTGAAACTTGATTCCTTTTTTTTCCACCAAAATATTAAAATCTGGAGATAGCATATTGGTTTCAACTTTCATTGTAACATTTAGTCAGCCAGTCTTGAACGATATTTTGACTTGACAATATTCATTTAAGAAAAAAAATTGTTCACAAAAATAAGAGCTGCCAAACATTGAAATT
>JABUQX010001561.1:12500-15000 GCA_015478945.1 Trachelipus rathkii | reverse complement strand
ATTATTATTTTAATTATTATTTTTATGTTTGAATTAAGGTATATCTGATTTATTATACTATTATTGATTAGTTATTATCAATATAATTATTATTATATTATTATCATTATTAATTATTATTAAGTGGCATTTATAGTGGAGATTATTATTAATTTATAACTTAATTCGATTTTGGACTCTATTATTATTGATATATTATTCTATATTAATTCCTAATTTAGCTATTATTGATGCATATTAAAATTATAGCATTTTAGATTGTCCATTAGTGATCTTGAGTTGTAATTATGGTTGAGAAATAGTTAATTGTAGTGAATTTTTATTATCCAATTTATTATTGACTCATTATATTAATATTATAATTTCATAATTTCAGTATTAAATAGAATTATTTTATTATTATTATTATTATCTGTTATATTATTCTACGAACTGAATTATTGAATATAGTTCACATAATATCATATAATTCCATATTTATTCATTCTTTTATATTGTGTATTTACGTAATATTGGAATATTATTCTATTGTATTATTTATAATTCATATTAATCTAATTAACCCTTCCTTATTATTTCTAAGATTATTATTATTTCATTAATTAATTTTATTCTAATTTCATTTTTATTTGTTCGATTCAATTATATAATTCTCTTATTATTAATTTACATCCTTTATTATTAGTTGTATTGATATTGTTAAATTCAACATATTTCTATGATTATGTAATCATATTTATATGACAATATTAATTTAGACTTTTAATTATTATTGATTATTATTAGTTAGTGATTATATTTTTTATTATTCTATTATTATATTATATTAGTAGTTAGTAGTGTGTAGTAGTATGTAGTAGTATAATAGGAGTAGTAGTAGTAGTATCGGGCTTTAATAACTTATTTCAATATAACTCCACAATATGAAATAATGTTGTAGAACTTCTATTATGGAAATATATTAACTCTATAATACTCACCGTAATTTATTATCGTACAAATATAATATGTGTATACGACACAAGGTTGGGAGTGAGTCGGGATCGGAAGTCGGAGTCTGGATCCGGAGTCGGAGTCGGAAGTCGCGTAGGTCGGGGTGAGTTGGTAGTTTTATTAGAGAAAGAAATAAGTAGAACGTCGGTAAGCTCTAGGAAGTTCAGGCAATTATTTGAAAAAGTGGTGAATTGGAGTATGGGAGTCGGAGTCGGAGTCGGAGTTGGAGTTAGGAGTCGGAGTCGAGAAGTCGGGAGTCGGAGTTCCAGTGAGTACAGGATCGGAGTCAAGTCGGTATTTTCCTAATAGGGTTTAAGTTACAAAGATCTAGGTAGTATGGTAGTCGTAAGCGATAAGTCGGAGGTTGGGATTTCGGAGTGACGGAAGTCGAGGTAAGTCGGTAAATTTTCAAAGCAGGTCTGATCAATCGTGAAGTAAGCGAGTCGGAGTTTTGGAAGTCGTTATATTTGACCACGAGAATATATAAGTGACGTTGTAGAGTCGGAAAAAAATATTTTTGAAACCTGGTTAGACACAGACTATTAAAATGGCAGTTATTATTTGATCAGTAATATTCACTAAGATGAAGATTGTTACATTTAAGAATGTGATCTCCTTCTATTAACTTATTATTGAGAAATTACTTTTAAAAATCATAAATTTATTATAACAAATTTGTTGATTAATTAATCAATTCACAATTATATGTAATTCATTATGACAAATCATGGGCTTTATCCGCACATAGGGATTAGTCAAGCAATCATTAGAGAGGGGGTAATTCACGTATCTGAACCTCCGCCTTCAATTTGCAAGCACAAAGGCAGAGGCCATTTTATTGTTGTGTTGCCTGCCAAATATATTTTTGTCAGTAACTAATTATGAAAGTTCCGAGGAGATCAAAATAGCAACTCACAATTATATATATCACAAATATATAGTTTGTCGAATATTAGTATAGCTACGAGATATCAAGAAACATACAGGAATACAGTATATCTGTTTTTTTTAAAAAAAATATTTAATTTATTAAATAAATCGAAATTGTATAAGAATAAATATCCAATCAATACTTATATGTTGCTGTAGGTATGTTAATTATACCAGAATTTTTCCTTCAGATATTTTAAATAATTGCAAATTTTTGTTTAGATGTGGGAGTTTATATTTTTAAATATTGGTTGGGTCGTGTAAGTATTAGTATTTAATTAATTATAATTTATTATTATATAATTTATTAATTTATAATTTTATTATTATTATAATTAATTAATTCTTATTATTTATTAGTCTATTTATTATTTTATTATTTATTATAAATTTATTAATTATTATTAACTATTATTATTAATTTTTTATTTAATTATTTATAATATTATTATTATTATTTAATTATTAATTATTATCATTATTATTTTTAATTATTATTATATTATTCTATATATTATAATTATTATTATTATATTATTGTGTGATAGTACCAGAGTATATACTGAGTGGCTGATAT
>JABUQX010001561.1:2500-7500 GCA_015478945.1 Trachelipus rathkii | reverse complement strand
TATCTATATAATATATATGTATATACTATATAATATATACTAAATATATTATAATATAAATATATAATATAATATATAGTATATATAATAAAATATATGATATATATATATAATATGGTTTATTATATATATATATATATATATCTATAATATATATATATTTAATATTATAAATATATACTATATATATACTATATATATATAATTAATATAATAATATATATATATATATATATAATATATAATATATAATAATATATATTATATATAATATATATATATAATATATTTATATATATTATATTATATATATATTTATATAATATACCGGTATATATATATATTATATATATATATATATATTATATATATATATATATATATATATGAATATATATATTACTTTATATATATTATATATATATTATATATATATATATAATATAATTTATCATATAATATATATATATATAATATATAATATATTATTATTATATATTATATATATATAATATGATATATATATATATATAATTAAAATTCTATAAAAAAATGAAGAATATATATATATATATATAGTTATATATATATATATTATATATATATATATATATATATATACTATATATATATATATATTATATATATATAATATATATAATAGTATATATATATATATATATATATATATATATATATATATATAGTATATATATATATATATATATATATATATATATATATATTATTATTATATTATATTAGACTGAATGCATAAAATGTAGGGTATATAAATTTTTTTTTAGTTTTTGCAACAAGACCCCGCCAATTTTGTTTAAATATTCGTTAAAACAATTGGGTGCTATAAATTTTAGGGTGATTGAAATAGAACCTTAGAGTTGCTACCAAGGTTCGAGAATATGTTGTTTGCTGTATTTCACAGCCACCCATTGAGGTAACAGCGTAAAGCGCGTTAACTTTTTTTTTTAAAGTGGAAAGTTCCCCATGAGGCATATGAATAAAACAAATACAGTTTTCATCCTGTTTAGTATATTATTTTGGTTCCCTATCATGTTAAGAGTAATTGTTTTCTTGTTTTTGTCGGCAATAGATTTCCTGTAATGATGTATAACTTGTAGGAGGTACTGTTTCTGCTCTTCATCATTTGTTATCAGTTTGTTGTATTCTTATATTAGCCGCACACCCCTCTCTGCATAATCATTTACAACTTTTAGCTCTCTTACGATTTCTCTTGCTTTCATATAGCTCTCGTCGTCTTTCCACTCTGCAGCATCTTTGTCTAGAAATGTGTGAGGCAATGATAGTATGTCAAAGAATCGTTTTGTGTTGGCTGTAACGAAATCCTGCAGTTGTTTTTGGGATACTGATTCAGGATTTATGGTTGCTCTTTTTTCCGGTCTGGAATCCCCTTGTTTCTCTGAATCAAAAAATGCAAGAGCAACAAGTTCCTCAGAGAGGTACCACAAATGCCTCAAAACTTTATTAAGAGCAGTACATGCAATGGAATCATCTTTTTCCTTGTACTTTTGCAGCCTTTGTAGAAGATCCAAATCCGAACTTGGAGCACTGATGGCTATGGATGCCGTGAACCACGATGTAATATATATTGTTGTTAAAAAACAGGAAATATCACGCAGTCCTCTTTCTTCTCTTGGAGTCAGCTTAAACTGGTTCTTAAACATCCATATTTTAATACAGTAAATTGCCTTAGACATCCAACGTAACCTATGATATGCTCCCGGGACTTTAAATCTGATTCCTGATGTCGGAGTGTTACCAAGGAAACTCAATGTTTCCCAGCTCTGAAGAAGATTCTTTGTATCATTACGAGGCGGGTGTTTTGACACAAAAGCTGCGCTTCAAGTAAGATGTACATGATACTGCACCAGCTTCTGTTATGCTTTCTTTGATGACAGGGTTTCTCTGCGGTTGTTTTGGTACTGTTGTCATATTCAAATTTTCACGACCACGCGATTTAATCTCTAAAAAGAGTAATGTCAGGTATCGCAGAGGAAGCAGGTAACGAGACCGATAACAACTGCTTCCAAGTTAAATCTAAATGTGATGGCGACCAAGCTAGCCATTAAGCATCGTGTTTACCCATCTTTGCTCTAGTACATACAATGCACCACTCTATTCAACCTGTGTTTGGCTTGGAGGGGTGTCAAAGGACATGCACTAGATCTTGCTCAGATATATATCCCATTGCAATACTAATTGATATACAGCATCTGCAATATTTTTTTGACCTGGTTTCCCAGTGGGTAAGCTTCGGAACGCCAAAAAGCTTATCGACACCTATGTCCATGAAATTAGGACTAGCAGTCCTTGCGATATTTTCAGATGACCGGTAATATCTTCGCATTAATTTGCCATCCCGATATGTATTCTGCAGAGGACTTTGCTTTTTGAAATCCTTACACAAGTTTTCTGGCATTTTCTTCCTGTTTTGTTGTCTTGCTCGTCTTACTGATGAATATGCTGATGCTATATTTTTCACAGTTGTGACCAAGAGCTTCTACTGCTGGGATCAAGATTTGTGAAGCAGATCTGTCACTTATTTTGGTAGCATCAAGAGCTGCAAGCATGAATGTGGTCCATAAGTTTCACTCGGTTTTGGCTTTGATTTCCTTCCTCCTCGACGTTGATGGCTGCATGAGGCTTCTAACACATATTCTTTCTCTGATGATGAACTAATTGTTATTCGACCCGAATGTAGCTTGGAAGCTTGACAAGCGCAGCTACATCAAACGTTGCTGCTCCCTCTTTCGCTTTGTAACAGCAATCGACTCCCTCTCTCTTGGGCAATCTTTCTTTCCGTATTATACGGTTTTTATCTCCTCGCAACTCATTTTGCCCGTTGGTCTTTTTTTCCCGTTGGAGCATCAAAAACGGCACGTCTTCCGTCTATTGTGTAATCATGTCAAGGAGCGATTATGGCCATGTGCAATATCAAACAGGATTATCTAAGTCGTTCTTTTTTTTGTTGTCCAATTTCTCTTTGTTTCTGAACCCAACCACAGCCGAATGACTGTCTTCTTAATTATTTCTGTTCTGTTTTAATTTTCCCCATCCTCCATCTGTAGAAGTTTCTTGAAATTTTTTGCGCATCGTACATGAGAATTATTAATCATTGTTATGGATTGCCTGCTTTTTCCGCACACTGTTGATTACGTCTATGGCGAGGTAAGAAGCGCGACGGACTGTTCTTTTCACCTGATATTTTTTTGTTCCAAGCTTTGTTAGTTTTGCCATAACAATCGCCATTGTTCCCGCTTTGAGATGGAAGCTGAGTCTCTTTCAGTATTCTATAGTATGTGAAATAAACCAAATATCCGTTGTACGACGCTGCACGTAGCGTCTTTCCAATATTAAAACAGGATGCACTTACTACGAAGGTACTAATGTCTACGATACTGCGTCACAATCAAGACGTAACTCATAAAGCTGTAAGGATTGCTATTTCTTTTATTAAGTAGAACTGTAAAGTTTTGCCAATTACCAATTTCCACGAAATGTATATAGTAATCTGTAACTTTTCGGTTGTTTTTTGCTATTGCTATTGCTTTGAATATTTTAGCTTTTGAAAAAAACAATTTATAAATACTATATTAGGTTTATGTGTACAATTTGTAAAACGATCTACATTCTAACGATTCCTTTAAATGTTCAAATGGTGGTAGCAGCCTCTAAAAGTTTCAATTGAGGTGAAATTTTGCACAGAATGTTTTTTTAAGACAATAAACATATTTAGAGGGTGTCTTGAAGATTTCAGAATGGTCGACTTCTAATATTATAACTATAATACTATATAATAATATGAATAGGCTATATATAGGTATATATATTATATATATATATATATATCATATATTATATTATAGTATTATTATATATAATATATATATATGGAGTGAGAGTGAGGGTAGAGGAAAGGACAGACTCAATGCTTTGTGGTAATTGAACGAAACACAGTAGTGTTGTTTTCCCGAGGGACCAGGCACTGATGAACTTTGCATTTCTCGCACATGGCACTTGTCTTGAGTTTCATGCAAAGTTTGCATTGTTTCCTGCCTTGGTGAACATGGCCAGTGAGCACCAGCTGTTGTCATAGCCGACAGACTCTGCAGGAGCATGATTCCGTCGTTTTGGTCTGGTTTTCTCTTTCTTCCTTGGCCTTCACTGCCTAGCTCCTAACGCTGCTCCAGCTCTGGCCTCAAATCGGTAGTGCTTGTCTTCCTCTTGAGTAACCTAACCTTGAGTTCAGTAATACCTTACCTGCCATTTCGAATCTTGAAATCGACAAATGGCATAAAGTTTTTCCTGTTCTCTTTGCTCTCATGCACCCTCACGGTACAAAGCCAGTCATTGACAATGCGCAAGGTCTACGCAAATCAATTGAAGATTGATCCGGTATAGCTCGATGAGCATATTCCTGGCCAGAATCACTTCCACCCCTGTTCTTATTAATTCCTGCACAGCAAAGGTCTCTCGATCTTCCACATATTCTGTGTTTCCTCTTGAATTTACCCGAACACTGATCGTGGGGTTTCCCACAATCAGGGACAAGGATGAGAAGGCGGGTTCCTCCAGGTTTTGGTCTTGTCGTTCTCTCTTTTTCTTCCTTGGCTTCCTCCCAGCTCTAACCCTGGCTCCAGCTCTGCCTCCACTCTGGTAGTGCTCGGTCTTTCTCTTGGGGTACCACTAACCTTAGAGTTCAGACAAACCTTCTGCACCCCCCTTCGATTCTTGGAAATCGACAAAATGGCATACAAGTTTTTTCCTGCTCTCTTGCTCTCATGCAATCCGGTACAAACAGCAGCATTGACAATCGCAAAGGTCTAGCAATAATTGAATTTGATCCGTATGGCTCGATGAGCATATCTGGCAGATCAACTCCGCCCATGTACTTATTATATTCCTGTACAGCAAATGGTCTTTCGATCTCCATATATTTGTGTTCCTTTGAATCCCACCAG
>JABUQX010001560.1:85000-103917 GCA_015478945.1 Trachelipus rathkii | reverse complement strand
GATGTACTTCGTTCAGTTATCGGAATGGGTGTTTATCGTTTTCGCATTTATCGGCGCTTTCGCGTTTTCATTGCGCCCTTCATATATATATATATATATATATATATATATATATATATATATATATATATATATATATATATATATATATATATATATATATATATATATATATATATATATATCAGGGTTCACACTTTCTGGAAAGTCAGGGAAAGTCAGGGAAAAAAAAATTGGTCAGGGAAAGTCAGGGAAATGGTTTAAGATATGCTGAAAGTCAGGGAAATTCAAAAAAAGTCAGGGAAATTTTAAAATTTCAAAACATATGAAGAATGAATGATCCATGGACCAAGTTACATATTTTTGATATTTTTTCCTTACTGTATAATTGTGGAATGAGAGATGTATTTGATAAGTGAATGAAAAGGATGGGCGAGGAATGACATTCCATAAATCTACTTCTATCCTGTTTCTTTCTATTTTTAGTTCACTATTACCTACTATTCTTCCTATTCTGTTCGTAGAGGTTGTTCCAAGTTCATCCTTCCGATTGAAGGTGATTGGTATATGGATGTGTTTTAGACTGTATGACTTATGACTTAATCTGTTTATATCTTTTTCTTTTTAGGGAATTATACTTTTTGAGGTGTTTTTTTTTTGAGGTTTGACGGAGTGATTTTTGATTTTTGTGCAGTTGAAGGTATTTATTATTTATTTATAAAATGACTTCAAACAAAAAAAAATTAACTTTAACGACCAGTGGTTGGACGTCAAACTGAACCCACAGTTTTCTGTTCACAGATTTACAATGTCTCATACTTAATATTATGGAAAGATTTCTTAAGTCCAGTAAAATGCCTGCTACAACCAACAACTAAGCTTTTTGCATTAGATTTACATGACAAACTTGAATGCCAGACTGTGCAAATCAAAATGACAGAAAAGATATTAGAAAGATGTCCTCTGAAGTACAAGCCTGTCCAATGGCTCTCATCATTGGATCCTAGCATATTTTTCATCAGCCAGAACAAAGGAAACAAAGATTTGATTTATTGCTAGAGGCATTGTACACCAATAACCGAATCACAGATTCTGTTGCTGAGAAAGCAAAAGCACAATACTCTACTTTGCAGTGAAGCTCATTCTACCCTTGAATTAAAATTCAAAATATTTTTGGATGGTGATTGTCCTTCTAAGAGACTTGAGTTTTTTTTCTTCTATAGCACCTGAGAATCAACGTTATGCGGAATTGTTGCAAATTATTAAATTAGGACTGATATTTTCGCATGGAAATACGACAGTGGAAGGAGGGTTTTCTGTAAATAAAGCAATTTTAGTGGAGAATCTGAAAGAACAGAGTCTGATTTCTCAAAGAACAGTGCACAATGCTATAAGATCTCATGAAAGTATTCATAAAGTTCCTATCACTCAAAAAATGTTGACAAATGTAAGAGCTGCCCATAGGAGATATGAAGAACATCTCAAAGAGTCAAAACGGAAAGAAAAAGAAGAGAATAAAAAGGTTGAAAAAAGAATATTATCCATACAGATCAATAAACTTGAAGAGCAGAGAAAGATGTTAAAGCTTTCAGTATAAAATCAAAAATTCAAATGCTTGAAAAGAAAAAGTTAATCTAAATCTCCCCATTTAGAACTTTTGTGATTACAGTGGACGCTATTCACCTAGGCTATTAATGTAAGCCTTTAATTTATTTTCTTTTTGTATAAATAAAACTGTTTTCTTTTGGAAAAAATAAAAAAGGAGTGCGTTGGACGGCTATGGGTAAGGTATAGGCTGATTACTAAAAAAAAAATATTTTTTTAAATTCATCCATGATGATGAACAGTTTCTAAAGTAAATTTTCAATAATTTAATGTATGAACTGAGTAAATAGGCTGCAATAATGATTAATAGATATTTTATACACCAAAAATAACGAACACGCTGGTCAGGGAAAATTTGCGGATTTGGTCAAGGAAAGTCAGGGAAATCAAATTCAAAATTTCAGTGTGAACCCTGTATATATATATATATATATATATATATATATATATATATATATATATATATATATATATATATATATATATATATATATATATATATATATATATATATATATATATATATATATATATATATATATATATGTTTTTATTAAATCATTTAGATATAACCCTTTTATTATATGTAATAATATAATTAATTAAAGATATAGATGAGGGTAATAGCCATTCAGTCTATAAAATCAATTTAAATCTTATTTATTATAAATGGTACCATTAAAGGAGGTTGAGATTGGTTTTGGAAGTTTAATTATTAAAAAAACAATAAGTCTTAGACTAAAAGTATAATTAGTTATAAAATTTAAATAAAAATTATATTTCTTTATTATAACCAATAAGAATTCTTAATAAGTAAACTATACTTTCATTTTTCAAAAAGGTGCGGAACAAAAGAGCGGAAACTTTTTTGATCTGCACGTGCAAGTCCGCTAATTTCCTGACGACTCCGCACCTCCGCTAGTCCGCACCTTTTCTGGTAGTCCGCTCGGAGCGGACTAGCGGACTAAAGAGCGGAAGTGCCCACCTCTGATATATATATATATATATATATATATATATATATATATATATATATATATATATATATATATATATATATATATATATATATATATATATATATATATATATATATATATATATATATATATATATATTATGAAAGGAAGGTAAGTGATATTTTTGGAGAAACACCTTCATTAGCTGAAGACTAGATGATGTTGAAGAGTGAGCGTTGTCGCGATGAATTGGCGTTTCGTCCCGGGGGGCTGCTTTGGACTCATCGGTGGTGGTCGCAGCCCCCTTCCACCAGACGCCACAGAACTCCCCCCAGTGACAATGCCGCGAGCACACCCCGCTCTGCGCACCTGGAAGGACGTCGGTCAGCTGTCAGATGAGAGCTAGGTGTGCACACATTAAAGCCACCGAGAAGGCTTCGACCACTCTGTACTCTTACGTGCAGTTGGTCTGCACCTGCAGTGAGAAGCACAGTACAGGCGTTACAGGATGACCAAACAGAGCAGCGCCCAGCAGAAGAAACTTGAATTGATGTAATGCCGCGTTGAACGATTGTGGTAAAACAAACTCTACAACGAAATGTCTTACCACGGCGAACAACTTTGAGAAGATGGGATGCTGGCTGGTGTTCGTTGTGCCACTCCAGTGGCACTAGTCACTCTGGGGTCACCAATATGAAAGGAGGTAAGTAGTTGTCTTGAGAACCACCTTCATTAGCTGAAGACTAGATGATGTTGAAGAGAGTGAGCGTTGTCGCGATGAATTGGCGTTTCGTCCCGGGGGGCTGCTTTGGACTCAGGTCGCAGCCCCCTTCCACCAGACGCCACAATATATATATATATATATATATATATATATATCTACTCATTTAATATATCCAACTATAAATATATATACTATATATATATATATATATATATATATATATATATATATATTTTAATATATATATATATATATATATATATATATATATATATATATATATATATATATATATATATATATATATATATATATATATATATATATATATATATATATATATATATATATATATATATATATATATATATATATATATATATATATATATTAAAGAAATATTCTTGGCAGAACTATTTCTAATGTGCAATTAGAGCAGTTAGTGAACTGCTCAATCCTAAAATGAGGATTAGTCTATTGGTTTAAAATAAGTCTAGCTTAAAAAACTAAAAAAGTTTAAAATCAAATAATTATTCACCTAAGGTTTATAATATAAATTTAAAGACAGATGAATTTTTCAAAGTAAGTTTATACTTGGAAGTAAGCCTTGAATTGAAGGCTATTTTGAGTAGATATAAAACGTAGTTAAAAATAATTCTTAGCTTATGGCCTAAACAATCTTCCGGTAAGGAGTATGTCCCAAACTAAAATCAGGTTCAGTGATAGAGTTGAAGAGTATAAGGGTAAAATAGAATAAAAAGCATACCTAGCCTAATTTTCGTTGGGCACTGTTTCCTCTTTTAATAAAAAGGAGATAGTTCAGAACCTAAGACTAAAAATATTATTTAAGTTTAAAGGTAAAAGAATACTTTACTGTTTATAGACTCTTCATAATTTTAGGTGAATATAGGAGCCAACTTCATAGCGCCATTGATTCAAGCCTAGTTTTTATAATACTCTGCTCTAAGTAAGCTTCGCTTCAATTTTTCAAAACCAAGCCTTCGGGTGTTGCCTAACTAAAAATATATCGCTAAAGCAAAGAAAGTCTCCAGGAGCATATATTTTAAACCCCATAGTTCAATCTAAAATAGTTCATAGCAAAATATGAAAGATCAATCTAAAATAGTTTATAGCAAAATAGGAAAGTTTTAATACAGAAATAAAATATTTTTAATATATATATATATATATATATATATATATATATATATATATATATATATATATATATATATATATATATATATATATATATATATATATATATATATATATATATATATATATATATATATATATATGGACCTTTTACATGACTGAAAAAAAATTTTCATCGGAAAGGTTTACACCCTTGATATTATACTGCTTTAAAAAAATAAAATTTAATTTATTTTGGATAATAAAACAATTTCCTCTTTTTGTGCTTCACCGTTCCTTTTATGTTTTAATATAGTAAGTACATTATATATATATATATATATATATATATATATATATATATATATATATATATATATATATATATATATATATATATATATATATATTTATATATATATATAATATATATATATATATATATATATAGATGGTCAGATTTTTTTAATGCTCACAGTATGTAACTAGAGAACGGCAGGTCCTACAGTAAAACAAATTATATATTTGGAATCAGCCGAAAATTCTAAGGGTGGGATTTAACTTTTTTTTTTTTTTTTTTTTTTTTTTAAAAAATTTTCGTAATTCCCCATTTAGGGGCTCAGGCCAACGGGGGGACAGAGGGGGACGTTTCATACCGGAGGGAATGGTCGGAAGGAACCACGACACCAAAGACCAAAGAGCGGGGGTTCCGGAGACCATCCCCGGAGGGGGGGATTAGTCCCCCCCGTCGTCCACCGGGAGGCCGAGAGACCCCGACTCCTGCCATCTTTGCGGTTTACCCTATGGTATTCCTTTAGTTAAAGTAATACCAAAGTGTTTTTGGAAGTAAAATTATTTTTTTAACTAAAGGAATACCATAGGGTAAACCGCAAAGATGGAGAGTCGGGGTCTCTCGGCCTCCGGTGAACGACAGGGGGAATATCCCCCTCGAGGATGGTCTCGGAACCCTGGCTCTTTGGTCTTCCCAGGTGTCGCAGGGTTCCTCCATTCATCCTCTCCAGGGGAGTGAAACGTCCCCCCTCTGTTTAGGACGGCACGAGCCCCCTAAAAAAGAAAAAAAAAAAAAATTTTAAAAAAATAAACCAAAAAAAAAAAAAAAAAAAAAAAAAAAAAAAAAGTTAAATCCCATCCTTAGAATTTTCGGCTGATTCCAAATATATAATTTGTTTTACTGTAGGACCTGCCGTTCTCTAGTTACATACTGTGAGCATTAAAAAAATCTGACCATATATATATATATATATATATATATATATATATATATATATATATATATATATATATATATATATATATATATATATATATATATTATAATATTTTTTTTCTTACATATATATATATATATATATATATATATATATATATATATGATCGACTGTCGTCGAAGATGGACGTATTAAAAAATAGAAAGGAAGAAAATAAAGAGAAGAAACTGAAGAACACCAGAGAAGAAGCCTGAAGATTGAAAGATGGAAAAGCTTCAGCTAAAGCTTGAGTAATCTCAGGATTAGAAAAAGAGAATGTTTTGACAGTGGTCCTGGCCAGATTATTATTGAAACAAAAAATTTAACAAATTAATAAATTTGCCTATAAAACTTTAGTGAAAGAAACATCATTTTATATTTCGATAAAATTTTAGTTGTGGAGCTGCAAAATTTTCAACTCGGTTCTTTTGAATTATTTTAAAATTTGTTTGAAAAATAATGTAAAAATTCATCATGTAATTCTGGCCAGTGAAGTTTGGATAAAGCTACATGCAAGATCATATGAAGAATGGATATTCGGCGCAGTCGGCTTGTATGAAGATTTTCTTCGCATAGGTCAAGAAGGAATGGATCAAACACCAAATAACGTCCGGTAGCTCAGCGGGAGAGCACTCGCCCAACTAAGCGAGAGACCCAGGTTCGTCACTGGTCGGGTGTGTGAGTGTTAGCTGTTCTTTCTTGACTCCGTCTTGCTCAGACTAAAAAATTGAGCACACCCCCTCCTAGATTAGGGCTCTGCCCGTGAGTGGTGGTGTTAACTGTAAAAATATATATATATATATATATATATATATATATATATATATATATATATATATATATATATATATATATATATATATATATATATATATATATATATATATATATATATATATATATATATATATATATATATATCTATATAATATATATAAATATATATATATATATATATATATATATATACAACACTTATTGTGAACACAAATAATAAATATTTACGTCGAAATAAACAAAGCTCAAAAAATAAAAAAAGTAAGTTCTTTTTATAGCAAATAAATTTTTTAATTTTTCTTTACCTAAAATAAAAAATTATTACCAACCTTTCCAATACTAAATTATTTTTAGGATCATGTTTTACTTAAGGTCATATATATATATATATATATATATATATATATATATATATATATATATATATATATATATATATATATATATATATATATATATATATATATATATATATATATATATATATATATATATATATATATATATATATATATATATATATATATATGGTGATATTTGGTTTAGAGCGACAACTATCATCGATCCATATCTCAAAAACTACAATAGTTACAGGAAAAAGGAATACATTGTTGGAATCCTGGCAAAATTTTATTGCGGAAACTGTAAAAAAAAAAAAAAAAAGAAAAAAAATCATATCTCAAAAACTACAATAGCTACAGCGAAAAGAATAAATTTTGGAATCCTTGTAAAATTTTTGTTAGGAAAATAAAATAATAAATAAATAAAATAAATATTGGCTATTTTTTTTTTTTAGAAGCAGGGGACAAAATATATATATATATTATTTTTTAAAGGTATTACACGGCAATGTAGGGGGCTCGAGCCGACGGGGAACACAGGGGGACGTTTTCCATACCCGTAGGAGGGACGGAAGAACCCCACGACACCCAATACCAAGAGCGGGGTTCGGGGCCCTCCCGGGGGGAGGGTAGCCCTACCCGGATCCCCGGAAGGCCGAGAGACCCCGACTCCTGCCATCGGTGCGGTATACCCTTGGGGTATTCTTTAGTAAAAGAAAAAAAAGCAAAATTTAATAGAAAGTCTATTTATTTTAACGAGTAACCAATAAAAGGTCTCTAAATAGGCTCTCTAATCATATTACTATAATTATTAGCAATAATATTTTTATTTTTTTATTTTTTTTACATTTTCCTATCTAAAATTTTACCAGGATTCCAAAAATGTATTCCTTTTCGCTGTAGCTATTGTAGTTTTTGAGATATATTTTTTTTTTTTTTTTTCTTTTCCCGCACTAAAATTGGACCAGCATTTCAGCAATGTATTCCTTTTCCCTGTGTCTATTGTAGTTTTTGAGATATGGATTGATGATAGTTTTTTCTTTATTTTTTTTTTTTTATATATATATATATATAATATATATATATATATATATATATAATGTATTTTTATATATATTTTTTTTTTTATATATATATACTATATATATATATATATATATATATATATATATATATATATATATATATATATATATATATATATATATATATATAGATGGTCAGATTTTTTAATGCTCACAGTATGTAACTAGAGAACGGCAGGTCCTACAGTAAAACAAATTATGTATTTGGAATCAGCCGAAAATTCTAAGGATGGGATTTATTTTTTTTATTTTTATTTTTATTTTTATTTATTTTTTAAGTAAATTTTTTTTTTTTTTTTATTTAAAGGAATACCTTAGGGTAAACCGCATTGATACCAGGAGTCAGGGTCTCTCGGCCTCCCGGTGGACGACAGGGGGACTTCGTCCCCCCGGGATGATTGCTCTTTAGTCTTTGGGTGTCGCGGGGGTTCCTCCACCCCCTCCGGGGTATGAAACGACCCCCTCTGTTCCCCGTCGGCTCGAGCTAAAAAAACTTAAAATTTTCAAAAAAAAACAAATTATTTCAACAAATTTAGGGAGCTCGAGCCGACGGGGACAGAGGGGACGTTCATTCCCCGGAGGAATGGTCGGAAGGAACCCCACGACGCCCAAAGACCAAGAGCGGGGTTCCGGAGACCATCCCCGGAGGGTTGATCCCTTCCGTCGTCCGGGAAGGCCGAAGACCCCGACTCCACTGCCATCTTGTGGTTTACCCTAGGGTATTCCTTTAGTTAAAAAAAAATTTACTTAAAAAAAAAAAAAAAAAAAAATTAAATCCCATCCTTAGAATTTTCGGATGATTCAAAATATATAATTTGTTTTACTTTAGGACCTACCGTTCTCTATACTGTGAGCATTAAAAAAATCTAACCATCTATATATATATATATATATATATATATATATATATATATATATATATATATATATATATATATATATATATATATATATATATATATATATATATATAAATATATATATATATATATATATATATATTTATAACATAATATATATATATATATATATATAACTACTGTGTGGACACAAATAATAAATATTTACGTCGAAATAAACTAAAAATTAAATAAAATGAATTGGAAAATAAATCAATTTGAAGCACAAAAAAATTAAAAAAGTAAGTTCTATATTTTTCCAATTTTAATTTTAATTTTGCTATAAAAATTATTACCAACCTTTCCAATACTAAATTATTTTGAGGACCATGGTTTACTTAAGGTCCTATATATATATATATATATATATATATATATATATATATATATATATATATATATATATATATATATATATATATATATATATATATATATATATATATATATATATATATATATATATATATATATACTTTATCTTCGAAATTTTTGGATTGATTCACGGTATAATGGATAAAATTGTACCACTCAAGACTTCCAATATTTTATATGAACTCCAACAATCTTTTACTATTATACTTCCAGGTTTAATTTTATCTTTAATACAAGCAATGCTTTCATCAGCATCGAGAATAGGATTCGTACATACCTGAAAAAATAATATCATAAAAAATATAATATTTTACCTAATCTAACCTAAACTACCTAACCTAAACTAACTTAACCTAACCTAACCTAACCTAACCTAACCTAACCTAACCTAACTAACCTAACTTAACCTAACCTAACCTAACCTAACCTAACCTAACCTAAAAAGTCAAAAATAATCTAACATAACCTAACATAATCTAAAGTAACAATTCAAAAATAATCTAACATAACCTTACATAATTTACATAAGCTAACGTAACAATAAAAAAATAATCTAACCTAAGCTAACAAGAAAAAAGTAACCAAATCTCTCTCTCTCTCTCTCTCTCTCTCTCTCTCTCTCTCTCTCTCTCTCTCTCTCTCTCTCTCTCTCTCTCTCTCTCTCTCTCTCTCTCTCTCTCTCTCTCTCTCTCTCTCTCTCTCTCTCTCTCTCTCTCTCTCTCTCTATATATATATATATATATATATATATATATATATATATATATATATATATATATATATATATATAATCTCTCCTGTATATATATATATATATATATATATATATATATATATATATATATATATATATATATATATATATATATATATATATATATATATATATATATATATATATTATAAAATTATTAATTTTCTGAAACAAAAAAAGTAAATTAATAAAAAGTTTTCGAGCTTCACCAACACAAATATTCAAATGCTATTTAAAAATTTTATAATTTTTATAGGTATATTTGATATCATAATTAATTCGATTTTCCAATATATCGTATCACATACTATATAAAATATATATATATATATATATATATATATATATATATATATATATATATATATATATATATATATATATATATATGTAAATATTTATATATAAATTTATATTTATACTACTCTCACTATATATACATATTTACTTTCTTTATATATATATATATATATATATATATATATATATATATATATATATATATATATATATATATATATATATGGCCAGCGTCTGGATTAGCCGTCATATGTATCTTAAAAACTATTAATGCTACAGTAAAACGGAATACATTGCTGGAATGCTGGTCCAAGTTTGCCTACAAATGTAAAAAAAAAAAAAAAAAAAAAAAAAAAAAAATCATATCTCAAAAACTACAATAGCTACAGCAAAAAGGAATACATTTTGGAATCCTTGTAAATTCACATAAGAAAATGTAAAAATAAAATACATACAATTAAGTTATTATTTATAGTAATATGATTAGAAGGCCTATTTAGAGACCTTTTATTGGTTTCTCGTTAAAATAAATAGACTTTCTATTAAATTTTGCTTTATACGGCACACTAGGGGCTCGAGCCGACGAGGGAACATAGGGGGACGTTTTCCCATACCCCGTAGAGAGGGGCCGGAGGAACCCCACGACACCCAATGCCAAGAGCAGGGGTTCGGGGCCCTCCAGATCTACCCAGCGTTGGAAGGCCAGAGACAAACTCCTGCCATCGTGCCGGTATACCCTTGGGGTATTCTTTAGTAAAAAAAGCAAAATTTGTAGAGAGAGTCTATTTGTTTTAACGAGTAACCAATAAAGGTCTCTAAATAGGCTTCCTATCTATGAAATTTTCAATAATTTATTTACATTTTCTTATGGTCAAAAATGTCTTCATAACTTCACGAATATATTTTACATTTGCAGGGCAGAAACTTGGACCAGCATTCCAGCAATGTATTCGTTTTACTGGCATTAATAATTTTAAAAATACATATGACATTATCAACTGATATATATATACAAGCAATATATATATATATATATATATATATATATATATATATATATATATATATATATATATATATATATATATATATATATATATATATATATATATATATATATATATATATATATATATATATATATATATATATATATATGAGCCAATTCCCGAAGAGTGCGGCATATAACTAGAAAACTATAACATCTACAGGAAAATAAATAACATTTTTGATTTCAGCAAGTAATTTCATCGATGAAACTTAAAAAAAAAAATTAATTTTTATTCTAATATTTATTAATAACTCCTTAAATATTAGTAAAATCTTAGACCTGAAATAGTGCACGCTCTGATTGACCTTGAAAACCTGCATTAGTCTCGAGAGCAAAAGTTGCCAAATACCACTTTTTTACGCTTTGGAGAAAATATTTTTTCTTTTTATATCCTTTTTAGGGGGTTCGAGCCGACGGAGGGACAGAGGGGGGACGAAGTCCCCCCGTCGTCCCCCGGTAGGCCAAGAAACCCCGACTCTATCCATCGTTCTTGTTTACCCGTGGGTATTCGTCCGTTTAAAAAAAAAAAATTCAACATTTGGCACCTTTGCCTCCTGAGTCGGAGTAAGCGGCATCTTCGAATTGTCAAAAAACTAATATTTTCAACATTTTTAACAATTTTAATTTTTTTAAAAAGCGTTATTTTTTTTTTTTTTTTTTTTAATTTCCGGGGTAAAAATGTCTCCTGATTAATAAAATGATATTTATTTTCGTGTAGCTGTTATAGTTTTTCTAGTTACATGCCTGAACTTTCGGGATGCTGACCATATATATATATATATATATATATATATATATATATATATATATATATATATATATATATATATATATATATATATATATATATATATATATATATATATATATATATATATATATATACCAAGGACTTCTATATATATATATATATATATATATATATATATATATATATATAATTATTATACAGATTACCACCACTCACGGGATGGGCCCTTTTCAAGGAGGGGGCAGGAAATAAAATACATGAAAAACCCACCCAAGCCAAATCAAATCTCTTAGGTGAGCGCAGACGTGGTTTTAAAGAGAGGAAGATTAAATACAGTTGGGAAAACAGAAGATGGCAAGGAGTTCCACAGAACAGAAGTGGCTGGAAAGAAGGAAGCACCACAACGAACGAGTCTGGGATTTTCAATGCTCACGCAAAATTCATGCGAGAGCATGGCACCCTTTATTACGAGGGCGACGCAATGGAGGTGGAATGCGAGCGGCCAACTCCCTTGAGCATCTACCGTTATAGTACCTATAGAAAAGAGATAGTGCGCCAACGTCACGTCGCAGAGATAGAAGGTCAAGAGAGTTTGAAAGTAGATGACAGTTTATTAGTCTCTTAGCTTTAGACACAACTCTATCCAATAGAAGGGTGGAGCCGGAGCCCCCCTGAAAACAGTACTCCAAACAATGGCGAATGAGGCCCTTATATAACTGGAGTAGCTGTGCAGAAGAAAAAAATTCCCGCAACCTGAACAGAACTCCCAGCTTCTTTGAGGTCACCTTAGCAACCGTTGTGATATGAGGTATCCAAGACAAATTTTTGTTTATGTTCAGACCAAGAATGTTTATGTTGTCAACAGATGAGACGTTAGAACCGTCGAAGAAAATAGGAAAGTTAGGAGGTGTTTTTGAGAGGGAGATGTAAGGAAGTTGAGTTTTCAAAGAGTTGAATTTCACAAGGTTGAGGCGGCACCACCGGGAAATCCCATCCAGGTCGTCAGCGAGAATAGAATCGGAAAGCTGAAGACGAGAGGCAATTCTAGATGCAAAAGAGGTAGCAGATTTGAAATGAGTGGAAGAATGGAGAGTTGAGTCGTCGGCATAAGAGTGAACAGAGTTAGTACAGCTGAGGAGATCGTTGATGAAAGTAAGAATAAAGTTGGAGATAAAACAGAACCTTGAGGGACACAACAATTAATAGGAAAGGAGGTAGAAGTCACTCCATCAATGAGTGCTGATTTGGAGCGACCAGAGAGAAAACTTGATAAGAGTAAGCAAAGAGAAGGAGGAAACCCAAAGGAAGGGAGCTTAGAGAGTAGTGACGCATGGCCATACTCGATCAAAAGCTTTTGATATGTCGAGCGCCACCACACAAGACTCCCCATAGTCCTTAAGGGCAGAAGACCATAAATCAGTTAGATAGGATAGTATGTCACCAGTTGACCTCGAGCGTCGAAAGCCATACTGATGATCTGAAAGAAGGGAATGAGACTCCAGATGATCCAGGAAATGAGAGTTAAGAAGAGTTTCAAAGATTTTAGGTAGAATAAAAGTGAGAGCTATAGGACGGTAGTTGGAAGGATCAGAGCGGCTGCCCTTTCTCGGGATTGGCTGGACATATACGCGCTTCCAGCACTGAGGAGATGTACTAGTATTATGGCATAGAGAGTAGAGTTGAACGAGGATAGGGGGCAGCTCAGAAGCACACTCCCTTAAACACGGGGAGGAATGCCATCCGGGTCACTAGCCTTCCTGACGTTCATAGATCTCAGAATCTCATGCACACGATCATGCGGTAATCACGGGAAGAGACATACGAAACCATAGAGGAGGAGAAACAGGAGGGATACCGGAATCGTCCAGGGTAGAATTAGATGAAAAAAGAAGGCCGAAGAGATTAGCCTTTTCAGTAGGAGAGTTAGCTACAGAACCGTCAGAGCGAATAAGTGGAGGAAGGGCAGATTTGCAAAAGTTATTAGAGATGTTTTTGGCAAGAGGCCAGAAATTTTTATCAGTAGGAGAGCCAAATAGGTTGTCGCACTTTCTTTTAGTGAAAGCGCGCTTAGCCTGTCGAATAATAGCCCTGCAACGATTCCGAGCAGAATGGAAATTAGTAAGAGTGATAGGAGAACGAGAGTTTTTTCATGCCCGATAGGCAATGTCTCTCTCCTGAATGGAGCGAGAACATTCTCCATCGAACCATGGATTTTGTGGAGAAAAAGATTTAGTTGAAGATGGAATGAACCCGCTCATACCCTCGATGATTACGGCCCCTACCTTTTCAGCAGTGAGCGAAGCGTCCTCCGAGTCAAAGCAAGATTCACTCCAAGCATAGTTTGCAAAGAAACGACGCAACCCCCCAATTAGCCCGATTAAAGTGCCAGAAAGTACGTTTGGGGCATGGTGGAACTGCTGGAGAAAAAGTTTTAAAATTAAGAGCTACAAGATTGTGGTTAGAGTTACCGATAGGATGGAAAATGGTGTATTTATTTCGGGAAGGAGTATTGGTGAAACATAAATCAAGCGTGTTCAAGAATTGGTTAGGACGATCTGGTATATATGTGTAGGTTCTTTAATTAACTGTTCCAGATCGTTTAGAATACGGAATGTTTTGCCCTCTGCTCCTGCATCAGTATGAGAGAAGCCCAACCACTCAGTGTGATGTACGTTGAAATCCCCTAAATAGAGGATCTCAGCATTTGGATGGAAAGAAGTAACAGTCTCATGAGAAGTAGTAAGATATTCAAAAAGGAGGTGAAAATGTTTATATAGGCACAGACTCCACCATTTAGTCTGAAATTATAGAAAAAGTTATAGTTGGAGATATTAGTTTATTTGAAAAAAAATCCCTGGCTAGCTGGGTCTCAGACAGTAATAAAATGTTAGGTAGAGAGTTAGCGAGGTGATATTCCACAGTTTCATGGTTAGCATTCAGGCCACGGACGTTGGCAAAGTCAATAGAGAACCCCAGCCTGCGCCCACCACTGCATCTTCTCTGTCCAATCATTCAAACAGACACCCACACAAACAAACACACACAATCGACCATGCACAGCCCACCCAAAAGCCCACTGGATTTGCGCGCCCACACAACACACACACACACACACACACACACACACACACACACACACACACACACACACACAGATAACGTACAAAAAAAAATAAAAAAGTAAAAAAAAAAAAGCAAATAAATGCTATAGACGCATTAAAACCTTAAAAATAAAAAATATTATAATTTATGTTTATGAAAATGGAAACATAGACTAACTAAATCAGTAAACACGGCGGTAAATATGTAAAGTGTATTTAAAACTTTAAAAGTTAAAAAACACACACACACACACACACACACACACACACACACACACACACACACACACACACACACACACTCGGACAGCTTATCAAATTTACGAACGTTAAGAAAACTTAAAAAAAAAACCGGATAACAGTAAACTACATTAAAACTTTTAAAAAAAAGCTAAAAGTTGTATGCGACAGTAAATAGGTGTGATAATGTATAAATTAAATACATAAAACTTAAAAAGTTAAAAAGGTAAGACACTAAAAACTTATCTTAATATTCCCGGTCGTGCGAAAGATTAGTTATTTATGTTTCCATCTGAATCCTCTTGAAAGCGTTTATTCGTAAGTATTTATAATTAATTAAAACCACTAGACTAATATGATATTAAAATACTGATGCACTTAAAACAAAATTAAAACTACACTTGAAATTATATATATATATATATATATATATATATATATATATATATATATATATATATATATATATATATATATATATATATATATATATATATATATATATATATATAATATATATATATATATATATATATATTTATAAATACTAATAACTATATATATATATATTATATATATATATGTATATATATATATATATATAATAATAATATATGTACATATATACACACACATAAAAAATATATATATATATAAATATATATATATATATATATATATATATATATATATATATATATATATATATATATATATATATATATATATATATATATATATATATATATATATATATATATATATATATATATATATACTATATATATATATATATATATATATATATATATGAGCGCTCTATATATATATATATATATATATAACTATATATATATATATATATATATATATATATATATATATATATATATATATATATATATATATATATATATATATATATATATATTTTACAGATTACCACCACCACTCACGGGCTGGGCCCTTTTCAAGGAGGGGCAGGAAATAAAATACCGGAAAGCCCACCCAAGCCCAAGCCTAATTCAAATTCCTCAGGTGCGCAGATGTGGACTTAAAAGAGAGGAAGATTGAATACGGTAGGAAGAACTGATGATGAAGTTCCATAGAACAGAAGTGGCTGGAAGAAGGAGGCACCACAACGAACAGGTCTAGGATTTAATGCTCACGCAAAATGCATGCGAGAGCATGGCACCCCTTGTATTGCTAAGGCGACGCAATGATGGTAGAATGAAAAAGATAAACTCCCCCAACATCTGCTATTGTAGTAACTATAGAAAGAAATATTGCGCCAACGTCGCGTCGCAGAGAAGAGGTCAGAAGGTTAGAAAGTAGGGGACAGTTAATTAGTCTTAGCTTTAGACTCAACTCTGTCCAATAACATAGAAGGGTGGAGCCGGAGCCCCCAGATGTGAGAACAGTACTCCAAATAAGGGCGAATAAGGCCCTTATATAACTGGAGTAGCTGTACAGAAGAAAAAATTCCCGCAACCTGAACAGAACTCCCAGTTTCTTTGAGGCCACCTTAGCAACCGTTGTGATATGAGGTTTCCAAGATATTTTGTTTATGTTCAGACCAAGAATGTTTATGTTGTCAACAGGTGAGACGTTAGAACCGTCGAAAGAAATAGGAAAGTTAGGAGGTGTTTTTGAGAGGGAGATGTAAAGTAGTTGAGTTTTCAAAGAGTTGAATTTCACAAGGTTGTGGCGACCCCACCGGGAAATCCCATCCAGGTCGGCAAGAATAGAATCAGAAAGCTGAAGACGAGAGGCAACTCTAGATGCAAAAGAGGGAGCAGATTTGAAATGAGTGGAAGAATGGAGAGTTGAGTCATCGGCATAAGAGTGAACAGAGTTAGAAGTACAGCTGAAGAGATCGTTGATGAAAAGTAAGAATAAAGTTGGAGATAAAACAGAACTTGAGGAACACCACAATTAACAGGAAAGGAGGAAGAAGTCGCTCCATCAACGAGTGCTGATATGGAGCGACCAGAGAAAACTTGACAAGAGTAAGCAAGAGAAGAAGTAACAAAGAATGGGAGCTTAGATGTAGTGACGCATGCCATACCCGGTCAAAAGCTTTGGATATGTCGAGCGCCACCACACAAGACTCCCCATAGTCCCTAAGGGCAGAAGACCATAAATCAGTTAGATAGGATAAGTATGTCACCAGTTGACCTCGAGCGTCGAAAGCCATACTGATGATCTAAAAGAAGGGAATGAGACTCCAGATGATCCAGGAAATGAGAGTTAAGAAGAGTTTCAAGATTTTAGATAGAATACAAGTGAGAGCTATGGGACGATAGTTAGAAGGATCAGAGCGGCTGCCCTTTTTCGGGATTGGTTGGACATATGCGCGCTTCCAGCACTGAGGAAATGTACTAGTATTAAGGCATAGAGAGAGTTGATCGAGGACAGGCGTCAGCTCAGAAGCACACCTCAAAACACGGGAGGAATGCCATCCGGGCCACTAGCCTTCCCTGACACTCATAGATTTTAGAATCCCATACCCGATCATGCGTAATCACGGGAAGAGGCATAGGAAACCTGAGAGGGAGAAGAAGCAGGAGGAGGGATGCCAGTCGACCAGGGTAGGAGTGGATGATGAAAAAGGAGGCCGAAAGTGCCTTTCAGTAGGAAAGTTAGCTACAGAACCGTCAGAGCGAATAAGTGGAGGAAGGGCAGATTTACAAAAGTTATTAGAGATGTTTTTGGCAAGAGGCCAAATTATTATCAGTAGGAGAGCCAAGTAGGTTGTCGCACTTTCTTTTAGTGACGTGCTTAGCCTGTTGAATAATAGCCCTGCAACAATTCCGAGCAGAATGGAAATTAGTAAGAGTGATAGGAGAACGAGAGTTTTTCCATGCCCAATACGCGATGTCTCTCTCCTGAATGGAGCGAGAACAGACTCCATCGAACCATGGATTTTGTGGAGAAAAAGATTTAGTTGAAGATGGAATGAACCCGCTCATACCCTCGATGATTACGGCCCTACTTTTTCAGCAGTGACCGAAGCGTCCTCCGAGTCAAAGCAAGATTCCAAGCATAGTTAGCAAAGAAACGACGCAACGCCCCCCAATTAGCCAGATTAAAGTGCCAGAAAGTACGTTTGGGGCATGGTGGAGCTGCTGGAGAAAAAGTTTTAAAATTAAGAGCTACAAGATTGTGGTCAGAGTTACCGATAGGAAGGAAAATGGTGTATTTATATCGAGAAGGAGTAGTGGTGAAACATAAATCAAGCGTGTTCAAGAATTGGTTAGGACGATCTGGTATATGTGTAGGTTCTTTAATTAACTGTTCCAGATCGTTGAGAATACTGAATGTTTTGGCCTCCTCCCCACCTGCATCAGTATGAGAGGAGCCCAACCACTCAGTGTGATGTACATTGAAATCCCCTAAATAGAGGATCTCAACATTTGGATGGGAAGAAGTAACAGTCTCATGAGAAGTAGTAAGATATTCAAAAAGGAGGTGAATCTGTTCCGTTAGGGGAGCAGTAGCAGAAACACAAGATAATGGTAGTAGTAGGGAGAAAGATTTTAAGCCACAG
>JABUQX010001560.1:75000-80000 GCA_015478945.1 Trachelipus rathkii | reverse complement strand
AATAATAATAATAATAATAATAATAATAATAATAATAATAATAATAATTATAATTATAATAAATAAAAATTTATATTCTCTTACAAAATTTTCAATCTGTCAGTCAGACTAACATCTTCGTTCCAACCTATCACTTCTTCTGATTTGAGTTTCTCATGACATGGTTTTCAGAAGTCAATACTAGAGTTTTTGTTACTTTTAAATATTATCAACTGGGAAACTATGTTTGTATTATCAAATGGGAGGATTTTTTTTATCAAGCTAGACGCGATAGTATTTAAAGGACGTATAAAACTATCTTGACCACCTACAACACAGAACTCTGTAAGAACTAAAGGAGAACTTGAAGGAGTCTGTGAGGACATCGAGAGTTAACCCCAAGCTGCTCGGCTACATAGTGCTTGCTAGAGATCAGACTAATGGGCTAAGCCATACCTTAGGAGCAGACGGCAGCTACACCAACAGTAATTTTTAATAATGGAGCTTTTGAAAGCACGCTCTATAGACAATGAATTGTTTAAGGTGGCTGGGAATTGGAGGAATGGGGGTTGAGAGTCTTGACATGTGCCAAGAGCCTAACTGGCAGGATTTTCTCCCCGGATAGGGTGGAATGTGCAATTAATTCCTTTGGCTGCTATAAATCTCCTGGATGAGATGGGATATTCCTTTCCTTGCTTCCGCTGCTAGTAGCGGTCTTTAGGTCAAGTCACGCCCTTGGATACATCTCGCAGCTGTGAAGGAATATAAGGGTGGTCTTCATAAATAAGACAGGAAGACAAATAGACAAATTAGCCTGACATCGTTCATACTAAAGACCATGGAGAAGGGCATGATTTTTATTATATAATGGTGAAAACTTCAAAGAAGGGGAGGGGAATTTAGCCTAGTAAATGGGCTTATAAATCTAGGCAAATCATCCATTTTCGTTCTACACATCTTGGTGTCCAAGTTGAATTGAGCGCTGTAACACAAAGACTTGTCTATGTGTGCTTTCTTGGACATATCTTTGACAACACCTCACATTTAACAATGAAAATGACTGCTGTCTCCAAATATATTTATATTTTTATATTTATAAAGTCAGTGCTAAGACGAGAAGAATCCTGCTGAACTAGGAGGAAAGACGATCATTGTGACGGCCATGAAGGTGTGCTTCCAAGGGGTGCTGCTATCACCTTTTGCATGGACCATGGTGGTTGATGACCTTCTCACTAGATTTTGAAAGTTAGGATTTGAGGTGCATGATACTCTGAAGATTTTGTAATTCTCATTAGAGGTAATCATACAAAGGTTCTAATAAAGCGGTCATGGTGTTTTTCACAAAGAGAAGAAAGCTGAATTATATGGCTCCCAATATTGGTGGAATCGCAAATAATCCCTTCACTACTGTTAAATATCTGGGAGTAATTCTATAACAAAAATTCACTTGGAACTCTCACCTAAAAAGGGTAGAGGAAAAGGGAACATCGGGCTTACAGATGTGCCTGAAATGGAAAGTGCTGGTGAAGCAGCAAAAGGAGTTGAGCTTTCAACGATTGCCTGAGTAAAGGCAATGTTAAGAAGAGACGAATCACTGCTGGACTAAGGGAAGAGACGATTACTTTTACGGCCATGAAGGTGTGTCCCCAAGAGGGATGCTATCACCTCTTTTATAAACCATGGTTGTTGGTGACCTCTTCACCAAGCTTTACAATGTAGGATTTGAAGTACAAGGGTACCCTAATGATTTTGCAACTATCATTAGAGTTAAGCATACAGAGATTCTAATAGAACTCCTGCAACATGCCCTAGTTTATAATTGGTATCTAGACAGAGATCTAGATATCAGGCCGAGCAGAACCGTCATAGTGGTTTTCACCAAAAGGAGAAAGCTGAAATATATGGCTGTAATTTATTACAGAATTTGCCGAGGCTTACATGCCTAGCGACTACATGGGAAATGTATACTTGTCCAATTGCAACCATGGAAAGAATGGAGGGCCTCCTGCTCTTGCACTTCCATGTTAAAAGAGATCATGGTACAAATGGTCAACTAAAACAATCGGATATCCTCTTATGCTTGAAGATGACCCAAAAAATAAAGATGTTCATGACAATCTCGGATTTAATGCCAAGATGAAGATGTTTAGGAAAGTTCAAAACCATTCTTTCTTATTACATGATTCACGGAAAAATCGGTAATAGTTGGTAAGGTTAGTAAGGGTCGGGTTGGACCCAACTGCAAATGTAATATGGCCCTGAAAACTTTTTTCACCATCTTTCAAGCAGAGGTTTATTCCATAGCGACATGTGCCCCGGTAAGCCCAAATAAAGGGATGCGAGTAGCAAATATTGCTGTGGAAACAGTCAGGTCATTTTAGGAGTTCTAAGCTAATACAGTTGAGCCCAAGGTGGTTTGGGAATACATATCAGTCCTAAAGCAGCTGGCTTAACATAACAAACACACTCTGATATGGGTGCCTAGACCGCCTAGCACTGAGAAAGTTGCAGAGACAATCCTAATGGGTTCGGAACCCTTGTGTGGTCTTTCAAAAAGCAACATGAAAGAACGACTGACACAATCGGAGCACAGAGACATGAACATGAATTGGACACACGTCCCTGGTCTCAGACAAGCGAAGAACCGGATTAGTCCTTCTCCGAGAAAAGCAAAAGAAATACTTACTCTAAACTAGTCGGAGATAAGACTCTTGGCTGGACTTCTGGTTGGCCAGTCAGATCCCATCTCAAAAAAAAATGGGAAAAGTTGAATGATTTTGTCGCTACCGCCATAAGCAGTGGATACAGCAGAACATATCTTATGTAATTGTGAAGCGTTAAGATTGCAAAGATATTGGTGTTGGCAAAGGGATACACTAAAGTCCGACGACATCAAAATCTCATATCCTATAACAATCCCTGGGTTTCTGCTCAACCTCATGTTGGATTAGTAGTTTTAATAGATGAGAGCATGTTAAAAATGATCGATCTGGGTTGTAGCGACTAGGGGCGTCGGTAGATGCCACCACCCTAACAAGTTAAACTAATTTAAGGATTTATGATTACTGTCAGGCGTCTCGTTGGAGAAAAACGGCTTTGAAATTAGATTGAAGAAATTTTATGCAATAATATCATTGTATCTGAAACATAGATAACACTTGAAAACTTAACATTACGGCAAGTTTACAATCTGAAATACACTACAAAGTTATATTGTAAATATTCAGATATCTAAAACAAGAGTAACATATTGAAATGAAATGGAGTTCCCCCTCAAAATACGCAAATGAAATCCCACACAGGCATCTGGTAAAAATTCGGAATTAAATCCGGATACGACAAGCAACTCCCTGAGAGCAACATTGAAACTATAATTGAAAATTTAAAATTGAGGAAAAAAATCACAAATCATCAAGGAAGTGACGTTTCCAGACCTTCTTCTGAGGTGACATTAGAACATTAGAAAAAATTTGGTAATTTATTTCCGTTTGAAATTAATATCTTCTAATAAAATGATAAGAAATAAAATAATAACGGATTTTTAAAGAAAACTAATTAAGAACTTGACATAGAGTTCCTTCGGTAAACCTGAATTAAGCAGGTGTCGCGAATAGGAAATGTTTGTGAATCACTGAATTATTTGTTGCAACTTTCTCCATGTTTCTAAAGAATTATTATGTCAATTGACAGGCCATAAAATAATTAATTAGAAAATACTTGTTGGAAACACATTAGAAAATCATGATCATGACATAAGTATATATTGCGTCCTCTTCTATATAGAAAAACAAATACACACACCATATATATATATATATATATATATATATATATATATATATATATATATATATATATATATATATATATATATATATATATATATATATATATATATATATATATATATATATATATATATATATATATATATATAAATACACTATATATATATATATATATATATATATATATATATATATATATATATATATATATATATATATATATATTTATTTATTTTTAATAGTTTATGTACTGGTCCCACAACCACAAGGAAGCTGGCCACCTAGTTGAATAATCCCAACTCCATGGTTGGTCCTGGCTCATACATATTTTAAATGTTACAAAGACAATTTAAGGATGGTGAAATGAATATTCAGTTAAAAATAAATAAAAGATATTAAAACATTATATATAGTCCCAAATTACATAACAAAATTATATGTTGTGAAGAATATTCAGTTCTTGGAGATAAGAGAAAAATAGTTACTATTAAAAGTGGGAGGATTTGGATAGAATATAGGATAACCTTTTAGAAAGGTGTTATGGACCATAAAGTAGGAAAATGACGACGGTGAATGGGGTTCAGTTGAGGACAATCAATGAAGATATGATGAACAGATTGCGGGGTATGGCGACAGCAAAATTTGCAGATGAGAGGAGGATCCCGTGACATGTAGTGGCTGTGAGTGATATTGGTGTGGCCAATGCGGAGGCGTGCAAGTATCACCTCGTGCAAGCTTTCGTCGGTGAGAGGAAGACCACTCACCAATGTTCGGCTTTATATTTCTAAGTAAGTTTCGCCCATCGCTGATCACTCGCCCAGCACTCCTGCCAGTAAGACCGGAAACCTTGTCGGAGAGCAGGATAATAATCAGTTGATGGGAGGCGACCTTGTCGAATGGCATCCGGAAGGTACCTAAGAACACAGCTTCAGAAGAGGAAGCGGCCATTCACCGCCTCTTTGTCTCGTTGTCAGTTACCCCTACGTGAGAGTGTCCAACATAGTGTAATTTGTTTCTTGCGAGAGTGGGGCAGCCAAATTGTTGTACAGCGGATATCATTGGAGGGCGCTGAGCGAATCTGAATAAATGACATAAGAGTGGTTTTTAAGTAATAAAATTCGAGAGAGGGCAATCATTATAGCAATTAATTCTGCCGTAAAAATTGAAGTATGAAGGAAGAGTATGGGAAAGGTTGCGGTCAGGAAAGACAGCAGACGCACCCACACTGTCCCT
>JABUQX010001560.1:57500-62500 GCA_015478945.1 Trachelipus rathkii | reverse complement strand
GGTATCGTTGGTATATGTAGCCCCATCCTTGGGTTCATCTTTGGCAGAAGGAGTGGCGGTTGAAGGCGGAATAGGTGTAGACGAAGGCTGTACTCCTACTAAAGTAGTTAGAGTAGGTTCATCAGCTGACCTTCTAAGGTCACTGTATTTAGGTTCAAGAGATGGTAACACTGTATTCGCTGCATAAACTGTAGAATACGTTTCTCCAGGTTTATACTGATATTTGGCTGGATCTAACTGCGTCGTGCAATAGATCTTTTGTTCAGCTGACGATTTCGCTAATCCAGTGGTGTCATAACTTAAGCAAGACCTTGCTGGATCTACGTAACCATTACTAACATAACCATGGGTCATATAATCTGAATAGTAAGAACCCAATTGTCGATAGTGGAACAAATTATCTGGCGGTAGATAGCTTGCAGGATATAACGTTTGTATATTACTCAAATTTTGTTGCATATATAGGCTGTTGTCGGGAGTGTATGCAGTTGGGGAATAAACGTTATTATAATTATTATAGGCACTATCGGATATATTTGAATAGCTTCTTTTTGTTCTACAGGTAGATAGAAAGTCTCTAAGCTGAGTCTTGTATCTACGACTCATCCGAGTCGCATATATCTGTGGAAGTTCCGAGTCGCATAAATAAGATTGAGTTAGGCCTGGGTCCAGATACGATACTTTGAAATCCATCGTTCTCTTTCCAAGCAAGTCTCTGCCTTCTTCCTCCCTGTAAACAATAAAATTAATGATTCAATTAGAATTAGTAGTGATACCTTTCAGAAAAATAATTAAATAATTAGTCAGCATTTATTCTCAACCACAGGCTGATACAACAAGGGATGTCAGTCTTAGGTGTGTTGTATACATTCGATCTAGCGAAGTATTAGTTTTGAAAGTTCATTGCACATACAAAGCTTTGGCACCGCAGCGCTCCACGTCTGTATCTATTACATAAACTAATACTTTGATTGAAAACAATTGCGGCAATGCAACAATGCCCCGCATGCGCTACCCACTAGCAAAATAAATAAATAAGTATATAAAAAGCAGTGATTACCATAATTAATAATTTATATTTTAGAGAGTTTGTTAAATGCTCAAAAGAGTTTTGACTTCTTAATTTACCATATTATTATTCTTATTATTTATTATTATTGATTATTATTATTATTATTGATTATTATTTATTATTATTATATTATTATTTTTTATTATTTTATTATTATTATTAATAACATGGGATTATTATTTATTATTATTATTATTATTATTATTATTATTATTATTATTATTATTATTATTATTATTATTTATTTTTATTATTATTGATTATTATTATTATTTTTTATTATTATTATGATAATTATTATTTGATGTTATTAAACCTTTTATTATTAATCGCATTATTGTTTATTTTATTTTTATTATTAATTCATTCGTTATTAAGTACTATTATTATTATCACTTATTTATTATCGATTATTATTATTATTATTATTATTATTATTATTATTATTATAATTATTATTAATTATTATTATTATTATTAGTATTATTATTAGTTGTTATTTTATTTTATATTATTATTGTTTTTTTTTGTTTTATTAATTGCATGATTATATGGCATAACATGGAAAGATTTGTAAGAAATTGGAAACTCTTTCTCTCATTCCAAACTTTTTTTTAAGAAATTAACTTAGAGAGAAATAAAGTTTTGCCAGACAACATGAAAACTGGAGAAAAAATCGTAATTTGCGATTCTCGAGATACAGCGGAAGGAAATGAAAAAAAAAATGTTATTTAAATTTTTTTTATTTTCTTCAGTTAGCTGTCGTTGAAACACATAGCGAAGCTTTGCGTTTGGTTCGTTAAGAGCTTCTTTAAAATTATTCTAAAAAAAAAATTGTTCATATAAATTCGATTTATCTTAAAAATATAGGAAATCCTTATTAGTAATTAGTTAGTTTTATTATTATTATTTTTTTTATTATTATTATTATTATTATTAATTATTATTATTATATTATTATTATTATTATTATTTATTATTATGTTAATAAACCATTTACATAGCAACTCGGGATCATGTTATCGATTAGCTAGCCTCACTTTCAGTATACTATCGATTGTATGAGATTCCGGAACACATTCAGTTAAAATTGAAGTGAAATGCCTGAAGTCAAATTGAAAATTTATTATTAAAGCAGCTTTACACCTCTAAAAAAAATTTAAGAAAAAAAAGAAAAAGGTTCGAAATCTATGTCGTAACTAGACTGAAATCATAACCTTACTTAACTTTATCATAGTTTGAAATCTATATAAACTAATAAAACTCTACACGACCTTACTTAAGCAGTATATATTGAATGTAAATTTTCTTTTATATCTGTTAAAGTATTAGTATTTTGATATTGGTTAAAAGAAAAGCAAGAAAGACACGCATGTGGCACCAAGAGAGCTTTTAACACTTTATTCGGAGTTACGTAGATTGAAAAAAATTTGGCTTGAGCTTAACGGGCAGGCAGAATAATCAACATAAGCCCCGAAGCTCGGTTAGGTATCACAACCATGAACAGTCGGTATTACAAGACTTGAGATCTTTGTAATTTATCAAACGATCGAATAATTGTAAACGCAGTTCGGACACTTTTTACTTTTTGAGGCTTCACAGGATGATTAGATTTAGAGTCAGGAGAAAAACGATTCACACTTTGAAAATAAATTAATGTATACGTCTTTGTTCTGTTTAAATTTTTTTAAGAATATCAAGTATGGTGTCATTTGTAGGTTTATGGGCCTACGATCGAGGGTGCGCTAGGGAGGTTAAGGTTATGATAAGTTTTGATAAGTATGGTTATACTTTAAGAAAAAATTTAGATTTAGATGGTTTTTTTTCCGTATATTTTCTATCCTTAATTTTTTTTTTTATTTTGATACAAAAGTGTTAGAATTCCTTCACGTTATTTTAGTATTCTTGATAGATTAAGTAGACGGTGCGGAATAAATGTTAGAAAACTTTCAAAAGCTTTGAGTTGACGGTTTAATAATTCACAATTAATCAATCGGTTGCAGACTTCTGCCAATTCGGTCGGATCTTATTGGTCGACAGGCTTTCAATAAATAATTATAAACTAATCTAAATTTGAAAAATCAGGTGTACAAATAAAAGGTATTTAAAGTGAAGTAACATTTTAATGAACAATATATTTGCAAAGTAAAAGTTAATGAAAGTAGGCTTAACACGATTATTATTACACGAGGTCAACAGAATTTTACATTTTTTTTTTGGTCTATAATCCTATACTTATTTCTTATGTATTTTGTTATGCTGAACTCAAAAATCATATTGGTTTGGTAATAGTTGAGATTTAGCGTAACTGGACGAAATTCGATATTTGTTACCGATATCGTTTTTATTTAATATCTTTCGTCCCATGTAAGGGGACTAAAAACCGCTGCAAATCTCTCTCATTATTACCTCTACTATTTTTTTATGCTTAATTCGGTTTCATTACCATTAAGTTTAAGTTTGTAAATTTTTTGTTAACTATACCACAGAAAAATCTGTGTCTAGACTTAAACCCAACACTTATCATACCTTATTATTTTTCGAACGGCAAAAAGATAATATATGAAAACACCGAATAACGTTCCTTATAAATAAATCGTAAATGTGGCAATTTTTTATTAACATGTGGCGACGTTGCTTTTTACTCATTTGAAAACATCGATTAGTTTTAAAAAATACATCAATTTTTTTTAGATTGCGCTAAACTCAACTATTACCTTTGTTTTTGTCTGTCACGACCATTTTTGACACTATTCACATGTAAAAACATGGGAAAAATTGCAAAAATAAATAATTTTCCCGTTAACAGAGACAAAACGGTTGGGTAAAATGTTAAAGATAATCTAAATAAAAATATTATTATTCTGGCCCAGTATTATAACTGTGAAAATTTCATATTATAGGACAAATAATAAAAAAGATAGAGCGGTTATTTATCATTTAATGAAATGATAAAAAAAATCACTTTTTGTTTTCGATACTGAAATAGCGGGCAAAGTGGACTTTGTACGGCACGAACATCCAGAACAAACGTTATGGAATTTAGCGCCCAAACTACATAAGAAAGAGTTCTTAGCTATAAGGTCAATGAAAGTTTTGGTTTGCCAGTTAATATAATAATAATTAATAATGATAATAAAAAGATCAATAGACAGCTCGTGAAACAAAATTGTTTGGTTGACTTGGTATTGGAGCTTGTTTCTTAGTAGTTTTTTTTTTTGCCGGCTCTGAATACAAAACTTATGATTGGTGTTTGTCTTCAAGGCTCCAGTTTAGCCGTTTCCACTTTGGAAAACTAAAAGATTGTTAATAAATTTGTAACATTTCATAAATAAAAATCGGTATAATATTTTTTTATTTGTCCATCAATTTGAAATCTCACGCATATATATTTGGGCAAGATAAAATATTATTATTAATATTATCATTTTCGAATATCAACCGTTTTGCCTTTGTTCACCGCGGGAAAAATTATTTATGTTGTTTTTGCAATTTTTTCAATACGATTTTGAATTCTGCATGAATTAAAACAGTAAGAAACAGATATTGCTGTGTCTTGGAATAAGATTCTTTGTAGAGCGTGACTTATTATGAAATCTGGCAAACATCATCGTTATTGCGGTATGTGATTCTCTTTACCGGGATATAATACTAATAAAAAATGTGTCAATGCGTCAGATTTTTGCAGAATTTCATATATTGAAGAATAATTTATTAATAAAAAATTGGGTTCAAGATGGTATTATTCTGCACTTGCATACTTATCTTATTAAAATTTATATAAATATTATATTATATATATATATATATATATATATATATATAATATATTCTAATATCTATATATATATATATTATATATTATAATATTTTATATATATATTATGTGTGTGTGTAGGTGTGTGGTGTGTGTGTGTGTATGTGTGTT
>JABUQX010001560.1:45000-47500 GCA_015478945.1 Trachelipus rathkii | reverse complement strand
ATATATATATATGATATATATATATAACTATATATATATAGAAATATATATATATATATATATATATACATATATATATATATATATATATATATATATATATATATATATTATATATATATATATATCGTAGCTGAAAATAGGTAGAACAAATCGAAATATTTTAAACTTAAAAATTCAGTGTCAACTATATATAGTTCAGTGTAGTTCAACTCCTACCCATTATCAAGGATTATATTAAAATGAACTTTGTAACACAAAATTACGCAATATATAAAATTCTAAAAAATATTACAATAAAAGTTATTTTAAAATAAACAAATATCTGAGTACTACCACGGTAAATGGTACTACTATATATAAAAATATATAGTAAAAATTTACTACCATTACAAAATATTGTTTCATTATTTAAATATTTTCCAAATGGAATAATATTTCATTTAATTTGGCATTGTGGTGCTTAATATAAAAGGATTCGAACGCAATAGAATCCTGTGTAGGATGATTTCTCTGAAGAGAATGAGAATTGATAGCCCAATATAAGAAGTATATTAGTGTAGATGTTCCGAACTCTTTAGAAGGTATCTTTACGTTCAGCAATACGATAGAAAAAGATTCAGAGTCGTCTTTCCTATGTATAGGTGACATCACTTTAGATGTTGTTTGTTGTAAATTAAATTATTAGTAATCTTATTGTGATTCCGAACGCGTTGTTTTAAACTATTTGTTCATAGTATTGTGTTTTGTTGAATTGTGTTGGATATTGAAGGGTAACAGTCTGTGAGGTCATAATTGAAAGGTCATACGTGTTTTGTCTGTAAACGGTCTTGAGTGAAGCTTTTTTTCAAAAAGTTGCTGAATATATATATATATATATATATATATATATATATATATATATATATATATATATATATATATATATATATATATATATTAATATATGGCATATATAATATATATATATGCTATATATATATATATATATATATATATATATATATATATATATATATATATATATATATATATATATATTTATATTAAGTGGTGCTCGTTACGTTTTGGAAATGTTTGATGCTAAAAGCCAAGTGAGAGTCAAATGCTATTCCTGTTATTATTTTTTTTTACATATTTTTTTTATTTATTGGACCGCTGTTTTGAGGAGTTATTAGGATACATAGTTTATATTTGATAGATGTTTGATACTGATGTATTGTGAAGATTGTGAAGAAATTAACTGATAAATTTTCAAAAGTTCAACTTGTTCTAGTGAATTTATCCTGGAAAATTTATTTGTGGTAATGAGTAGCATTGTAATGAGATCATAACCATAGACGTATCTGAGGGTGGCTTTGTATTGTATTGTTAAGGAAGAGAGATTGTAAGTGAAGAGATTAAAAGAGAAGTTAATAGTATGGTACATTTGGGACCATATCTTACATTTATATGATCGATAGTCTTCTCGAAAATTGATTTCAAGACTCCCCTAAATTAGGTATTTGAAAAACACTTGTCACTGTTTCATGAATTGGTATTTTTGTATTAGAATATATATATATATATATATATATATATATATATACTATATATATATATATATATATATATATATATATATATATATATATATATATATATATATATATATAGAGATGCCTGCTCTATACTACTGAGAGAGAGAGAGAAGAGAGAGAGAGAGATGCAACCCACGTGTGCGTTGTTCGACTACAAGAGCTTCTTGAAAAAAAAACCAGCACCATCTGAAGAAGAATGAAGTGGAGAAGTACTTCAAAGGTTGCTCCCCTTTCTCACCTCCTGTTTGGAGTGTGATTTTGGGATCGTCACCCGGCATCGCATCTGGGCTTAGAATTGTTCGTCAGAATTTCCCCTCTATATTCGTTTTTTCTGAGGATCTCTGGTCCGGCCTGCTGTGGTGGCACAGTATCTTATGGACGCTCGTTTCTCATAGGAGAGGGGAGTAAGAGAGGAGTGGGGCAGCCAAGTAAAATATATATATATATATATATATATATATATATATATATACTCTCTTTCCTCTATGCTGCTCTCCTTACTCTCTTTGCTGCTCATATATACTAACTACTATGCTATATATATATATATATATATATATATATAGAGAAGAAGAGAGAGAGAGAGAGAGAGAGAGAGAGGGAAATCAAGATGTGTTACAATACATAATATATCTCAGGTCTTGCTCATATGCCTCCCACCCCCCGTCCCAACCAACTCTCTCAGATATTCTTCCTTAAGAAACTTCCTCAATGCTCTCCTTCTGTCTAGCTTCCTTCTCTCTCTCTCTCTCTCTCTCTCTCTCTCTCTCTCTCTCTCTCTCTCTCTCTCTCTCTCTCTCTCTCCCTCACTCTCATATTTATAAAATAATTTTTGTATGGATTTGAATCCAATTTGTGACTTAAATTATTATTATTAATATTATTATTATTATTATTATTATAATTATAATTATTATTAT
>JABUQX010001560.1:22500-25000 GCA_015478945.1 Trachelipus rathkii | reverse complement strand
ACACTAAAAAAAAAAAAAAAAAAAAAAAATATATATATAATATAATATATAGTATATATATAATATATAATAATATATATATATATTATATATACTATATATATAATATATATATAAGTATATAATATATTATATATATATATATATATATATATATATTGACGCATTCGTAAATACATTTCGAAATACATTTTAAATACATTTGCATTTAAAAAATGCCATCTCTGGGCATAAATATTAATACTCTTTTTACGATCCATTTCAGCTTTTCTCTTTCCCTTCCATTTCGTTGCTTTGAATTTTTATTTCTATAACAGAGTATTGTTCTGTATAGTTTCTATACAGAGTTTTATCTGTATAGTTTGCAATGACAAACAACGTCTTTAAGCAAACGGAGGCCCAACTTTAGAGAAAAAATTAGAACCAATGACGATATATATTATATATATATATATATATATATATATTATATAATATAATAAATATATATTATATATATATATATATATATATATATATATATATATAATATATATATATAATTATATATATATATAATATATTATAATATATATATAATATAATATATATTATTATAATATCTATATATATATAAATATATATATATACTTTCTCCTGACTTCTAAACCCATGGCAAAACATGAAACATACTATATATAATTTATATATATATATAATATATATAATATATATATATATAATATATATATATATAATATATATATATATATATATATATATAATATATATATATATATATATATAAGATGTTGACTCCAGGAACAAAGAAAGATCAATGAAAAATCTAAAATAATTTCTATGATTTTAAGGTAAATACATCAGTAAATACTGGATTTTCAAATGTAATTTAATTACTATTAGCAGAAAGTGAAAGGAAATTGCTAATATTTTTTTGTGCTTCACACCTATAGTCTTTTAAAAAAATGAGTAAGCTTAGGCTATTTATTTCAATTTAAAAGTTGATGAATGTACGTAAGTTTGTAGAGACGCCAGATAATAAAAATTGTATTTGATATTTTTATATATTTTATTTTTTGATCCGGGGTGGAGGCTTCGGCCCTCCCCTCTATATCATCCCCCACGTCCTCCGCTAAAGCGGGGTACTCTGCTCGCGGGTCCGTGGTGGAGTTTTTTTTAAAATAAAAAAAATCACTCCCATAAAGTTAAGGGTGGTAATATCGAAAATAAAAGAAAAAAATAAAAGAACTTAGAAAAATATCAAATTCATATGAAAAGTTAAAATAATAAAAAAATAGTGAAACAATAATAACTAATAATAATAAGTAATAATAATAATCCATATATAATAATATAATACATAATAATATAATAATAATAATAATTGTTAATTTTACACTAAAATATTAAAATGGAGGGTATGATACCAATAAAACTGTTCAAACTCTCGAAAAATACGAAAATTGCCCAAAATAAGAAAAGTATCGAAATTATGTTGTTTTTCTTATCGAAAAATTTTCCCCCCAATAAACGGAGTCATCATCTTATAAATGTCCATATATATAAATACTATATTATATATATATATAATATAATATTATAACTAAATAATATACTAATATTACATATAAAATAAACACATACATAACATAATAATATATATATAATATAATATAATATAAACATTATAATAATAATAATATAATATAATTATATAACCTCGTAACTAATGTAAAAGGCTGTATTTGTGTAAATAGTTATGACATAAAAATAATATGCCTTTTTCTTTAACCTAAAGTCTGTAAAAAATAACCTTCATTTTACTTATGTCAATGTAATTATGTTGATAAAAAACACTTCGTATAAATACTGATGTATTTGAGTACATTGATTTTTCCACAAAGTTCAACTCAGAAAGAGGACAATGTCAGAAAGAACTCCAAAAAAGAACTAACTCTCTCCCGTTCATTGACGCCTTCAAACTTAACTCCCATTTACCTTACAAAGTCTGGTATAGAAGAAAATTTGTATTCGAGCAAATGATAACAAGAGAACAAAGAAATATTCATCCTCCCAACATATTATTCAGAACTTTTGTTCTTTTATAAGAGGGATATTTAAAAGAAATATTCTGAAATTTATTTCTAGTTCAAAAGAAATATTAATCAAGTACCTACAGCATATAGCTGGTGGAAATAAGCATGTTAAAAACACAATCATTTCACATATAGCCGCATTCAAGATTTCCTAGAAAAACCTCCTCTAGTCACTATATATATATATATAATATATAATTAATATATATATATATAATATAGTAATTATATATATAATATTATATTATATATAATATTATACTAGAAAAATTATAGTATATATATAATAATATATAATATATTATATATAATTACCTCTGGTCCATTGATACTAGGGCGAGATCTAGTTTGTGCTTGGACTTGTACATAACTTCCTTCTGAGGTAATTCTAGTAATGAAGGGGG
>JABUQX010001560.1:17500-20000 GCA_015478945.1 Trachelipus rathkii | reverse complement strand
TGAGTTCCACATGAGTTGTCGTTGGAGCTCTTCCCGATCCTCCGAGTGGACCAGTTCGTAAACGCTCTGGTGGACGATGTCACTCTGGCAAAAGTAACTCGTGGTAAGTTATTTCAGATTTTAATTATATGACAATCACTACAAATAATAATAATAATAATAATAATAATAATAATATAATAATAATAATAAATAATATATATAATAATAAAATAATACATAATAAAAATAAATCCATAATAAATAAAATAATAGAAGCCATAAATCATCATTTTCCTTAATATATAATTTTTTGAAAGATTTTTCTATGGTCCTAAAATCTTTCCCAACATTTTCGTTAACTTTTTTCAGGAAAATTCTTGAGTAAAACAAAATTGTCGCATTTTTTAACAAATGCACAGCTTTCGTCCACTTACGTTGGATATTTTCAAATATATGTATGACTTTATTTTAACAACGAAGCTAAAATTATAATTAACATAATACAATTATTACAAATATAATAAATAAGATTAAAACTAATAGGTAAAATATACGACAATTAGTAATCTGAAGTTGATAATATTTTTACTTGACAAGAAAGAAAGAAAAAAGACACACTTTAAATTATTTATGAACTTCACATTTCATTTTTCGTATATTTTACATATAGCTAATATCAATCTAATTATGTATAATTTCATGTAAATAATTGTATTAATTTCATTTATACATTATTTTAGCTTCGTTGTATAAAAAATCATACATATTCTGGAAAATGTCCAACGTGAGTGGACGACAGCTCTAATTGTCACAAAGGAGAAAATTTTGTTTTACTCAACAATTGTCCTGAAAAAGCTAACGAAAATGTTAGAAAGTCTTTTCAGAAGAGAAAAATCTTGCAAAATCAAATAATCATAATAAAATAATAATAATAATACATAATAATATAATAATAATAAACTATACTAAATAATAATAATTATAATAATAATAATAATAATCAATAATAATAAATAAATACATAATATAATACAATAAGAAGAAACAAAAATAATACATAAATATAATAAATAATAATAAAATAATAATAATAATAAAAAATAATAATAATAATCAATACATAATAATAATCAATAAAATAATAATAATACATAATAAATAATAATAATAATAGGCATAAATGTTATAAACAAAAATAATATAATAATAATCAATAATAATAATTAAATAATAATAAATAATAATAATAATATAATATAATACATAATAATAATAATAATAATAAGTAAATAATATAATATAATAATAATAAATAATAAATACAAAATAATAATAATTAAAGGAAAAAAAAATAAATAAATAATAATCAATAAATAAATAATATATCATAAATAATAATAATAATATCATAAATGAATAATATAATCAATAATTAATAATATATTAATAATAAGAATAATAATAAATAAAATAAATAATAATCAATAATAATAATAATAATAATAATAATAAATAATAATAATAATATAATAATAAATAATAATAATTAATAATTATAATTATTATAATATATATATTTTATTATATTATTATTATTATTATATTAATATTAAATATATTATTATTATTATTATTATTCATCTTTATTATATATATATTATTTATTATTATTAAATAATAATAATGATAATAAATACATGTAATAATAATTTTAATACATATATACATAATAAAATTAATCATAATGCATAAGAAAAACTACATGTTAATATATTTTAATTCAAATGCTTTTAATAGGGGTGATAATAATTAAAAAGGAAAAATAATAATAATAATAATATAATAATAATAATAAAATAATAATAATAATAAATAATACATAAATATATAAATAATCAATAATAATAAATAAATAATACATTAAAATAATAAATAATAATTAAATACTAATAACTGCTAAGGAAATAAATCAAAATAAAAATAAATAATAATAAATATATAATAACATAATAATAATAATAATCAATCAATAATAATCATAATAACTAAATAATAATAATAATCAAATAATAATAATAATAAATAATAATAATAAATAATGAACCGATATAATATACACAATATACTGCAAAAAAAGCTCTCGTAAATTAACATTTATGAAAAATATTTATATAAATATAAATAATTAAAAATATTAATAGAAGTACATTATTCATTTATTATTAATTACAATTTATTAATAAAAAGATAATAATATAAATTTTGTCTAATTAAATAATTAAATTTTAAATCGGGAGTAATAATTATCAGAGACGTGACTCCAGAATCACGTACAGATGCGTCGTCACAATAATAATAATAATTAAAAATAATTAATAATCAAATATATAATAATAATTAATAATAAAAATAAGGATAAATAATATATAATAATAATAAAAAATAATATAATAAATAATAATAATAATAAAATAATAATATAATAATATAAAATATAATAATAATAATAAAAAATAAT
>JABUQX010001560.1:0-12500 GCA_015478945.1 Trachelipus rathkii | reverse complement strand
CGCTCAAGCGGCCAAGGGAGATAAGAACTTGCCTTCTGAATTTTGACCTTTTTTTTCGTTCTTAATATATATATATATATATATATATATATATATATATATATATATATATATATATATATATATATATATATATATATATATATATATATATATATATATATATATATATATATTTTTTTATTATTTTATAAAACACTTATTCCCCGCTTAAGCGGGGTAGTGGTACGTGCAGCTTCCCTAATTCATATTTTCCTTCATCTCGCCCTCACCCACCTCCTCCATTCCATTCTATCTCTCGCCAACACCCTACCTTCCTCCACCCTCAACCCTCTCTCTTCCAGCATTTCCTTTATTCCATCCATCCACCTTCTTCTTGGTCTCCCCCTTCCTCTCCTTCCTATCCCCTCCGCCTCCCAAACTCTCCTAACCACCCTCTGTTCCTCCATTCTCTCCAGATGTCCAAACCATCTTAACATTCCCTTCTCCGCTCTTCTCACCAAACCATTCTTCCAATCACATCTCTCTCTTATCACCCTATTCCTAATCCTCTCTCTTTTACTAACCCCACATACCGCTCTCAACCCTTTCATCTCAAACACTTCCAACTTCTTCTTGGACCTAGCATTCAACCCCCATGTTTCACACCCATATAGTACCGCTGGAACACAAATTTTTTCAAACATACTTATCTTAAGTTTATGTGATAAATCCCCCCCTTTCCATAATTCCCTCAGACCACTCAATGCTCTCATTCCTTCTCCTACTCTGTGATCTATCTCTTCCTTCATCCCTCCTTCCTTACCCAAATCCATCCCTAAATATCTGAAAACCTTTACTTCTTCTAATACTACACCTCCTACTCTAATCTCTAACCCCATCCCCTCATCTGTTTCCTCCTCCTCAAACACTAACACTTTACTCTTTCCTGGATTTATCTTAAGACCCTTTTGTCCACACACTCTCTCAAACTCCTTCACCAAATACTTCAGCCCTTCTGAATTCTTCGCCACTAAGGCAGTATCATCCGCAAATAGTATCATGTTCACTTCCCATCTATCACCCCTATCCATCAATTCCACCCCTCTCCCCTCCCTCATCATTCCTCTGCAGACACTCTCCATAAATAAATTGAAAAGCCACGGTGACATTACACATCCCTGTCTCAACCCTCTCTCTACCCCAAACATCTCACTCTCCCCTCCTAATACTCTCACACACATTCTGCTATTCCTATAAAAGGCCCTAATACCTTTACCTAATTTACCCCCTACTCCATATTCCTCCAGCACCTTCCATAATTCCCCCCTCTTCACTCTATCATATGCTTTCTCCAGATCTAAAAAACACCCATACACTTTCCCTTTCCTTTCTATACCTTTCTCCACAAGCATCTTCATTGTGAATACTTGATCCACACATCCCCTTCCCACCCTAAATCCTCCTTGTTCTTCCCCCATTCTCTCTTCCGTTAAATCTCTCACCCTCTCAATTAGTATTCTCCCATACACTTTCCCTACTACACTCAAAAGACAAATACCTCTATAATTCCCACACTCCATCCTATCCCCTTTCCCTTTATACAGGGGAACCAAACAACCATCCTCCCAATCCTGTGGAACCTCTCCCTTCCTCCAACATAAATTATATAACCTATACAGCCATTCCTCCACCCCTCTGCCTCCCATCTGTAACATTTCCATACTCACACCATCTAGACCTGTAGACTTTCCTTTTTTTCCTTTAGTTAACGCCCTAATAATTTCTTCCATTTGTATTTCCATATCCCCTTCCTGCCCCACTTCCCCCCCCATCCTCCCCTCTTGACATCCTCCTCATCTCTCACACCCATTTCATTCAATAATCCTCTAAAATATTCCCCCCATCTTTTCCTCACCCTATCCTCCCCTCCTATCCATTCCCCTTCCCCTCCCTTAACCCTCTCTCCTAACCCCTCCATCTTCTTCCTTTTTTTATTTACTTCTTTCCAGAATATCTTACTCCCTGTTTCAAAATTTTCTGTCACTTTTCTACACCATTCATTATTTGCATTTCTCTTCGCCCTCTCCACTGCCCTCTTTGCTTCCACTCTAACCCTTCTATATTCCTCCCAGCTTTCCCTTCTCCTATTCCCCAACCATTTCACATAGACCTCTTTTTTCCTTTTCACCAACTCTTTCACCTCCTCACTCCACCATTCACTTCCTTTCCTTCTACTTGCTCCCACCTTTTTTACTCCACATATCCTTCTGGCCTCTTCACAAATTGTCTCTTTAAATCTCTTCCACTCCTCCTCCACTTCCCTAATTTCCGTCCCTCTCACGTCCCTCCACCTATCCTCCATACCCCTCCTAAACTCCCTCATACACATTGTCTCATCTAATTTTTCCACCTTTATGACTTCTATTTTCCTCTTTTTTTCTCTTTCTCTAACCGTTACCTCTCCCCCTACCCTTAACCTAGCAACCACCAAATAGTGATCAGATAACCCCCTACCTGCCCCTCTGAATACATTTACATCTAGTAATCTGCCTCTATCCTTTCTATTTATACACACATAATCCAATATCGCCCTCCCCCCCGTTATCTCACTCTTCCATGTATACTTATGATTTTCACTTTTCTTGAACCAAGTATTCCCAACTATCATTCTTCTATCAACACACAACTCTAACAGACTTTCTCCATTATCATTCCTTTCCCCTACCCCAAATGGACCTATAATTCTCCCCATCTCCTCTCTTCCCACTCCTGCATTCAAATCTCCTAATAAACAAATTTTATCATTTACCCCGAAACTTTCCCAACATTCATTCAACTCACCCCAAAATCTTTCTCTCTCCTCCTCCCTCGCTCCATTTACTGGTGCATACGCGCATATAAAAACCCACATTTCCCCCCCAAATTTCACTTTAACCCACATTATTCTCGAACTCACCTATTTGCACATTTTTACCTTATCCCACAACTCTTTCCTCATAACTATTCCTACCCCTTCCCTCGCCCTCACTCTCTCGTTCACCCCCGAAATCATACCCTTAAATTTTCCAAAGTCCATCTCCTTCTATCCTTTCAGCTTTGTTTCTGTCAACCCTAGCACATCCAACCTTTTTTCTTCGAACATCAACCCCACTTCTTCCCTTTTCAGATCCTCATTTATCCCTCTCACATTCATACAACCCACTCTAATCTAATCTCTTTTACCCATCCTATCTCTTTACTCCCCCTTACTCTCTTTTATCCTGACCCTCTTATTCACCACTCTACTTTCTACTATTCCCACACTTGATTTGGCTGCACGTTTACCGGGATCCCACAACCTGAGGCACTTCCCAATACCTCAAGCTCCAAACCCCGCTCAAACAACCACACCCTAGAAAAATACCCTAAATCTATATTCTATAACTAATTCACACTATATCTATAAAACTTAAATTAAAACTTATATATATATATATATATATATATATATATATATATATATATATATATATATATATATATATATATATATATATATATATATATATATATATATATATATATATATATATATATATATATATATATATATGCCCTCCCTGATTGAAGGGGATAGAGACATCGGATTCCATTCAAATCTGGAACAATATAGCTGGTAGTGTCAGCTTTCCTGGTTTATAGTTTCATGCCACTACGCCCATCATAAGTATGGAACTGAGTCCCCTAAACTTGTATATGGTAGGAGCTATATAGAAAATAAGCTCCTTCAACAAAGGATTCGGATGCATGTAACAGCTCGGAACCTGAGTTGGTTCATGCTGCGGGGCACTACACCAGAGTCGTTGCCGGAGCCATAGTTGAAATCTGCATACAAACGTATAATAAACCAAGTTAGGTATCTATTCCCATATTATTTCCCATAGAACTCGATTTTATGTTTTTCAAAATCATCAAGTGTACTTCAAGGACCTCCCAAATGGGGATCCCTGAAGAAAAAAAAAAAGAAATAAAAGAGAGACATAGAGAATTCAAAAGAGAATATGGAGGGAGGATGAAGAACGTGTAAGAAGAAGCCTGAGACTCTGAGAGCTCATGAACGTATGTACGCACTTACATAACTATAGTGCTTTTATTGTTTATATTTATAATTGTTTAAAGAAAAAGTGTATTGAGTAGAGTTGCCGACAAAATATATTTTCCATAAACGCCAGTTTTCAAAGAAAATGACGTTTAAGATGCACCAAAGTCATCTCAGAATTCTCTAAAATACGTTAAAATATATTGAAAATTTTGTAACACTTTGAATTAAATTTGTATTTATAATAATTGATCTTAAATGTACCATTTATTTATCGTATATGATTATATAGCATTTATTTTATTATTTAATATTTCTTTTTATATAAAATTATTAGTTAAATTTTATGTTATGACTTAAAGAAATAATACTGTGCTCTGCATATAATAAGTGAGCTAACCTTTTTCAGTGATAGAAAACCATATTAAAGAATCAGAAAAGCAAGGAAAACATCTTTTTATCGATTTATGTAAGAATAAAAAAATCATTTTTTATAACTTGGATTAATATATTTTCTCATTGCTTTATCATTATAATGTATTACTGGATGATATAATTTTTATTCTTTAGCATTTTTGTATCATATTTTATAAAAATTATTGTTTATATGGTATTTAATTTAAGTCTAGAAACTATGTTATAAAATGCATTTACGCGGTTCATTTGCTTTGAACGGGCTTTTTAAAGTTTCGAATGTGAAAGAAACTGAACTTAGTTGTAGGTGTAAAAGAGATTCAGGTATAATAAAATTTTAATAAAAATTATAAATTGATTATTATGCTTAACTTTAGATCAGCGAAAGGGTTTCTTATAACTGAAGAGATTTTTTAATAAAAAAAATTCTATCAGGACCAAAACTGAGTTTTATTCCCTACCTATAGAGATAAGTTTAAAAAGGGTTAAAAATACTTGGTTGACAGTTCCTTAGCCTCGAAGTGACAATCAAAGCGTTGCATATAGCCTCTAGTTGGTGAAGAAGGCGTCTTCAGCAGAGAAAGGTGTAAACCCGAATACCTGTAGATACTTAGGCGCCTCAACGTATAGACAAAGTCTAATACAAGGAGCTATCAAAAGAACACCATCAACTACAGCTTGTGAAGTGGAGGAAGAAGAGAAAGAAGAAACTCTCCCAGCACTCCTGCTACTTCATAACTGTACACAGCCATGTGCCTAAATATATGGACACGTATACGTATATAAAAAGTTGCATAGTTATCTGGGTCCGGGTTCTATCCCTACTGATGTTCTCTCAGTTTCAAGGGTGGTAGGGTGTGGTCTGACCCACCCGTCATCTATGTATACGTAATATTGGAATTTTTCTGAGTGAATGAACTTGAAATTGGGTAAAATGTCTAGAAATATTTTCGTACACATAACATAAAAAGAGCATTTTTTTCAAGGCTTAAATATGAATAACAAACTTAACTCAATTTAGATCTAATAACTAGTTCATTTTAGGTCTAACAGTCTAAAATGTCCTTGCAGGGGTAAAATAAACCTCAGCCAAAATGAAAATTTTATTGACGAACCTCAAAATTTAACGAAAAAAATGTATGTTGAGAAATTTCCCAATTACGAGTTTTTTTGTTTTTGTTTTTTTTTTTTTACAGTTGTCACCACCACTCAGGGGCAGAGCCCTATTCAAGGAGGGGGTGTTTCACGACTCAGAAGTCAACAACCTAAAGCCAAATTACGCAGATGAGCACAGACGCAGGCTTGAAGTGGGGGAGATTAAATTTAGTAGACACAGAAGATGGAAAGAGAATTCCACAGAACAAGATGTGCAGGAAAGAAGGAAGCACCGCAGCGAACTAGCCTGAGAGCTAGATACTCAACACAAACTCGATGTTGCAGAACAGCACCCTAGTTCTCGAGGGCGACGCAAAGTGGAGGTACGCGAGTGACGATAAGTCCCCTCGAGCACCTGCCGCTGCCAACATCCTATAGAAAAGAGAATAAAGCACCAAATAAGCGCAGCAAAGATAGAGGGTACAAGTGAACTGGAAATACAGAACAGTTTATAAGCCTAATTTTGGCCTTTGACGTCGACCCTGTTGAAAGTGTATCAACAATTTCGTAAACAGATATATAATTTATTGTAATCTTATATGTAATACAATATTACAATAAACTCTGAATAATAATAATAATACATAATAATAAATAAATAAATAATAATTATAATTAATAATAATAATTAATAAAATAATAATAATAATAATATAATAAATAATTAATAATTAATTAATAAGTAATAAATATCAATAATAATAATAAATAAAACTACAAATTTTTTTCACGATTATTATTATTTTACTTATTTATTATTTTATTATTAATTATTATTATTATTATTATTATTATTATATTATATTATTATTATTAGTATTATATTATTTCTTATTATTATTTATATTATATATATTATTATTATTATTATTATTATTATTATTATTATTATTATTAATAAATATATATAAATAAATATATAATAATAATAATAAATAATATAATAAATAATAATAATAATAATATAATAATAAAATAATAAATATAAATAATACTATAATAAATAATATAATAATAATAATAATAAACAATGGAATAATGAATAAATAAATCTTTCACTCATTTTTATTATTAGGTTATTAATATTATTATTATTATTATATATTCTTATTATGATAGATAATACCGATAGAGTTGTATATGCATTATTATGGTATATTCATTATTATTATTGTTGTGATATTCATTATTATTATATATTTTATATATTATTATTTTATTTAATCATTGCTGTCAAAATTTACATTTAAATCATTATTATTTAATTATTATTATATATTAGTCATTTTATATTTATTATATTTATGGATAATTATTATTTTATTATTATTATTATTAATTTTATTCAATTATCTTTATTTGCATTTATATAAATTATAGTTATTATATTTTAATCATCAATTAATTATTATTTAATTCCATACCAAATTCCGCAATTATAATCATAATACTGAATTTCAATCAGTCTCGAAAAAAAAAAATTCTGTCCAATTTTCTCAACGCTTAAGCAACTATGAAATTACAATTATAATCATTACCGATAAATAATATAGTATATATAATATTAAGTATATAATATTAATTAATTATATATATATATTATAATTAATTAATATTATATATTAATATATATATGTATAATGTAATAAATATTATAATAATATTAAATATTAATTAATTAATAGTAATAATTGAATATAATAGTATGATATGTAAAGAGAGATAGGTAAATATAGACCTTTAAATAAACTAACATAAACTAACTAGACTACTAACTATAACTCTATACTTACTACTTTTACATATACTAACTACTTAGAGAGGCTAGATAATAATCAATAATAATAATAATTAGTATTAATCCGCTACAGGGTCAACCTCAATAATTATTAATAAAAGATATATAAATAAAATAATAATAAATAATAATAATGAATATACTAATATAATAGATATAATAATAAATACCAAGACACACACGATAATATATTAACCATTCCGCAAGATAAGATCAGCAAAACACGACGAACGATAAATAAAAACCTATTATAGAAAAAGTAATTATATCAAAAAAACCGATATCGACATTAAGCCACAAAAAATAACTCATATAATAAATAAGATATCACTCATAACGGCAACCTACTAAAATAATCACGTATAATAATTACTTATCAAACCGTTACTATAAAATATATTACACAACATTATACTTAGTATACATAATCTCATTAACCAAATTAAGTAGGTCAACTATACTATTATAACCAAGCCAAATTCTACTATATATTAGATAACTAACATCAGTCCTCACTATATACCCTACTAATATATAATAGGGATAATACCTAATATAAAAACACCAGATAAAATATTATATATATTACTAAATTATAAGTTAAAATATAACATAAATAATATAATAATAAGCCAATACTATTTATTGACGGTAAATATAATATAATAACAGATAAGTATAATTTAATAATAATACAAATACTACTTATTAATTACTATAACTACTACTATATAACTACTACTAATATATGTATGGCCAATGCGTGATGACAATTTATATAGACTATACACGACCATAAATTATATATATATACATACTCACTCATATATATAATATATAATAATCATAATAACTATTGATTTAAAATTATTACATATTTTTCCTATCCTACTTCTAAGTGATAAAGTTACTTCTATCTGCTTAAAATAGTACATATATTAGTATATATCATCCCTTTAACTATAAATTTTCCTTCTGCTTAAAATAGATACCGTATACTATATTAACATAACATATAATACTAATACTCTATTAAAAAATAATATATATATATATATATATATATAATATATATTATATTATATATATATATATTATCACATATATAGTGATGGGCAACCAATCCCCAATTTTCCTGAGAGAGGATTTATTTGACTCTCTTCTTCACATTGTTTCTTTGGTTTCTTTACACAGCATTTTCTGACCTCAGATTTAAAGCTGTGCTCATTCGACTTTGATAAATTTAAAGGTTTCAATAATAAATTAAAGTAAAAATCAATCAGTTTTCCCATTTTTCATTCAGCATTAGAAAAATGCTATAAATCATTTCTATCTACGTTGTGAATAACATGACTTAATCATTGATGTCGCCTGAATAGGCAAAGTAAGTTTTTACTACTAAATGATAGGCGTTTGACAAAGTTCTGAAAACCTCCAAAAGGGTAGCCCGGAACTAAAAAAATATCGATCAAAAAATATGGCTCGATTTAGTATTTTTTAAAAGAAAATATCATTCGCCTTCCGATATTAACAAAAACGTAAAAAGATATCGATATATATACCCGGATATATCGAGTGTTAAAGTTATATTATATTCCGATTATTACCCATTATCATACCTAATAAATCCATATATATATTTTATTACATTTTATATAATCATATATAAGTTATGCACAGAAATTATACTTACTACTCACACACAGATATGTATTATAATGTATATATATATTTAATAATAAAATATATATATATAATATAAAGCAATAAAAGCAAAAAAAACATATCAGTAAAGTTACTAATCATGATGCATAAATATATAATTAATAAAAAAAACATAAACAGCTACAGGAAAATTTAAAATAAAATTTTATATTAATATCAAAGGGATAAATTAATTCATTTGAAATTAAAAAAAAAAAAGTAGAAAAAAATAACACTTCTGTTTGGGAAAAAATATCTAATATTGTTTTAATTGCTTTATATTATCTGTATGAAAATGATCATATTTTTTTGGAAAAGACAAAGGTGACAAAACCATCTACTGATACAACTTGAACGTCAACACATTGACCACAGAAATGCCACACTATATAACTTATCAACTGGCAAGAATATAAACAAGGAGTTAAACTTACAAAGATTGAGAACCAGAGATCGGGATAGGTTTTCTCGTATATACCGGGGTATTCTACTAGAATACCTACCGGCTTCGAACCACCTTAATAGAAATGGTACAAAATTAACATAATTTCTGTTTTGTGAGATAATAGTATAATAATAAAAGTGAAAGTGTATTTTAGATCTTGACTCTAGTCTAATACGTAAAACTACTGCATGAAAATGGTTAAAGTGAAATTGATAAGAGCGTACGCTGCCAGACTAAGATTAACTAATATTAATAAAAGAGTGATAAGTGTATTATTAATCATATGACTAACTATTGTCTCTTCCCTACAACGAAATTGTTGTTCAGAAGTGTATCTGATATCGGATGAAAGATTGTAAATAAATGCTGAAAAATCCAAAAACGTTAATCTATTTACCCTTGTAGTCATGTGATATAGTAAGTTTTTATGATTACCAAATGGACCTGATTTCCTTCGTGAAAAAAAACAGAGTTAAGAAAGGCATTAGGAAACCCTATTATAATATAAAGTATATTAATATTAATAATATATATAATATATAATATATAATATATATGATATAAATAATATAATAAAGTATTATAAAGTAATAAATATATAATAAATATATATAATTAATAATATATATATGAATTATACTATATATAATATCCTACACATAAATCTAGGATTAAACGAATACCGCATATAGTTATAAAACACAGATAGCTTACAACTAATAATAATTGAGATAACATTTTTGGAATTCAAATGGAATTTTTTTAAATAGGTAAAAAGAATTTACAAAATATAAAATATAAAAAACTAAACTAAAATAAAAAAAATAAAAGTTTTAAGGATATGTACGCATGATTTATATTTTTATAAAGAAAAATTAAATGTATGTTCTGTATCAAATTGGATTCTAATTATATTGCTAATTCATAAAATGGTAACATTAGTTAATTTGCTTATTCTTTCAATGTTTAGCAGGTTTAATAGTAACCTAAACTTATATATATAATATATATATAATATAATAATATATATATCATATATAAAATTATTAGAAAATATAAAACATTTGTAGACAAAGCAAGATAAAAAGTGAAACCACTACTCTAAAATAAATATTTAACAGGCAAACAAATGAAAGGAAATCAAGAAAATATAGTTATAGAATAAAATGTAGGTGCTAAATATCATTTATAAGTATTAACTTTTCTAAATTAAACTATATACGAAATTTGAATATCTTGCTGCATTTTTATGCACTTTATCCCTTTATCAAACAAATATTTGCGCTTGTTATATTGCTAAATTCGGCAGGGATGCTCAACACAAACTTATTGTTTTTTATTGGCGCGAAGAATAAGAGAAATATCTTAATATCATACAAAATGTTGTAATGAACCTAGTAACTTTGGGTTCGAATAGATACCTGTTCTCTGAAATTAATACGCATTTTGATTTTATATATAGATATCGATCACTGCATTAGATAACTGACATGTCCAGGTTAACTCCATATATCAATTACTAGGACATTATTATCCATTTATTAATCTATTAAACAGATCTCATATATTACATTAATTACTATATCGTAAAGTTATAAAGATGTAAGTAGTTTAGAGTCATTGTGGATAAGAGTGACTGAAAGTAGGTTTTAACAATAAGTATCCAAAAATGATCCACCCACCACTGTCCATCCGTACATCAGAAGCGTGGGGAACAAGTCAAAGAATTCGGTATTTTTTATACCATTTTTTTAGTTTTTTTTTTTATTATAGTATGAATAGTAGGTTTTTACCCTTCATTATCATATCAGTACAGTCATAGATTTCCTCCAAAATTAGTTTTCTAACTTTATGTAATAATTGCAAGTGAGGTCGCCAAGTAAAATAGGTCGAAATTATTTTCAAATCATACATCCACTTTTGGATCGTTACACCCATTAAATGCGAATACCGTGCGCACCCGGCACCACTCAGCTGGAGAACAAGCACGTCACAAAATCACATCTCAAACTGCTGAACTCATGTTCCCGAATAAATAGTTCAGAGCTAGCGAACCGCAGGCACTCTCACTACATGCTACTACACGCCACAGCCACGCAGCGCTGAACTAAGTACATGTACTTAATCAGTCCTACTGATTGTAAAGTTGATTTTGAAGTTTGAAAAAGTTAAGAAGCCTCCAGAGAAGTAGATTAAACAATTTGAACAGCGATTTTTGATTTTTAAAGGGCAGGAACATAACCATTCTTGACAATTTGAAATAATCTTTTTATTTAGTTTTAATTTTTTATTAAATATAAGGTTTATAATTTAACTTTAAATAATTAAATGAATTAAATAAGTTTTTAACAAAAATATAAAGGCAATTAATAGATTTATTATACTTAGTACATTAATTAAGATGGAGTAGAGGAAATAAACTTAAATTAATTATTTAAAACTTAGAATATTATATATAATAATATATATATAATATATAAATATAAACTAAATTAAATAATTATATCTCAAAAGAAAATAAAAGAAATATCAACATAAGTACTTTACCCAAAAATATTCATATAAATCTTTGCCGCACTACATATTTGGAGTTGGATATGGATAGTATATAATTAATTATACTATATAATATAAATAATATACATACTCCACGACATATGTTCAATGATATATATGAACGAGTAAAGTATATCAAAGAAAAATACAATATATACTGACAAAACTGACTTTACCAAAAAACGATTTAACTATTTAACTTGTGACAAATTATACCAGATATTTAGACTAACTATCTCGAGTTATGTCAATTTTTCAGTTGTGTAACAATTGATGCAATTACACGCTGGGATCTAGCCCCCGATGCAGGCTGTTGTATCTAAGCAAAAAGAGATGTAACCAACTTCAGATATTATAAACACATCTCA